>PVIA01003748.1:0-158733 GCA_004024845.1 Tonatia bakeri
GGGCGTTCTAGGAACCCACCTGTATCAGTGTACCCGCTGGCATTGTTATGAGGCTACATTCACCTTCAGTGAAAAATTTTTTGAAGACTCTTTCAATGTGTTTGTGCATTTTATGATGAATGATTTATGAGCGCACCTGCCCACACTGCACTGAGTGTCCAGCAGTTTTTCATCAAAAACAGCATGACCCCACCCTCTTCATTCACTCAATCTCACCCCCAGTGACTTTATTTTTTATTTCCCTGGATGAAAAAAGTGCTCAAAGGGAAATGTTTGCCAATGTGGAAGAGATGGAACAAGAAGAATGGCAGAAGCACTAAAATGCATCAAAATAGATTAGTTCAAAGATATTTTGAGCAGTGGAAAAAGTGTCCTGATGGGTGTACTGCATCAAGTAGAGAGTACTTTGAAGGTGACTGAAGTTTAAACATGAAATAATAAATACACAATTTTTATAAATAAATTCCAAGTTTGTGGGTTCCTTTCATATTTAAAGAATTTAAATTCCAAGCAAGCACTTACTACATTATGCACTATGCTGTATCCTGGTCTTTTCTCTAGTGAAGAAGAACTAAGAGAGCTAATGTGATAAGTGCTACTATAGATACCTTTTCAAAAAATACTCCTACAGGAAACTGAGTAGAGAGTCACCCTTTCCTGAGGAATTCAAGAAAGATTTCACAGAAGAAATGTTATTTTAGCTGGGGCCAGGGATTACATAGGAGTGTGTCAAATGGAAAAGGCAGGTTGAATTTTAGGTGGAAGGAGGAAAACACAGATAGAGTCTAGACTTAACCACACCTTAAGTAGGAAATAGAAATCTGCAAAACTGAAATTTCATTTTAAAATAAATAGTTATTTATCATCAGATAAAATTGATAATAACTTTATCATAAAATATTACCACTTACACTATTTGCAATTCAAACGTTTGGCACATTGGTTCCTTTCTTTCCAAATAGGATGTTGCCATTAGGGTGACTTGCATCCTGCTGAAAGCAGTATGTCTGATGTTTAAGGCGCAAAGACAATGTTTAAAGAAGCCTTATGATTTTGAACAAACTGGCCCAGCAGGGAGATTTTTAACCTGCCCCCTGAACAGGCACAACAGCCTGTGTTTGTAAACAGAGTCTTATTGCACTAGTGTGAGCAGACACAGAACAGTGTCGGCTCATTAATTGGGTGTCAGCTCCCTGCAGGGAAGAAAGCTTAATGAGTCAGCTCATCATAAAGAACTGGAGCTCAAGGGAGGGGTGAATGGCTGAAAGAGATGAAGAAAGATTTTTCCAGCAATAACTACGTGTATAGAAAAGCTGCAGCCCACCTGTCGGGATAAAGAGAGCAGCATTTGGGGACTGGATGGTTTCTCTGTATTCTGCCATCAAAGCGGAACCTGAGTTTATTAACTTACAAATGCAGCAATTACCAGTGTGTATATTCATGTTTATTGTGAATATAGTAAACTGAAATTATTCAAAACATGTTCTACATAAAGTTTATGAAGCTTTTCTTTTATTCTGCTCAACATATAAATATTCTGCTTTTCCACACAAAATCTTCTGTAACAAAGCACATGCTAATCGATGCTTGTATTTGAATCTCAAATATGTTTCTGATGCCTACAACAAACATTATAAAAAGATGTTGAATTTGTGGTGTGATTCATATTTATAAGGCATTTAAAAACAATTAAACAAAAATAGATTCTGAAACTTCAAAATATAATCCTTCTTATTTCATATTTTCTAATCTGTCCCAATATTAATAAAAGAAGGGGTGCCGGGTTTTCACATAATGCTGTAGGCTTATACCTGATATTAGTTCATTATTAGAATACTGCGTTCTTCTACCTTGGGCTATTGGTCCTGTTAATTTATGAATTATTTTAACAATGGAAAGATTTATTCACAAAGATATATGTGCCCCTGTATGCACTGCAGCATTATTCATGGGGGCCAACACATGGAAACAAGCAGAGTGTCCTGCAGCAGAGGACTGGCTGAAGAAGATGTGATGTACCTTTATATGTGACGCATCTTTTATCTGTGATATATTTTATTTTATTTTTGATGCAATTGCAAATGGATTGTTTTCCTAGTTTCTCTTTCCCCTAGTTCATTATTGGCGTATAAAAGTTCAATCAATTTCTGAGTATTTATTTTGTATCCTGTTACTTTACTTAATTTATCGGTTCTAGTAGTTTTTGGTGGACTCTTTAGGGTACTCTATATAAGGTATCATGTCATCTGCACATAATGACAGTTTTCCTTCTCAGGCTCGTATTTTTAGAGCCTAGACAGTGCCTAACAAATAAATCAACATTCAATTTATATTTGGAAAAGGAAGTTTCACCTATCTCTATACTGTCCATCTTTTTTCAAGTAGCTTTATTGAGGTATAATTGACATACACTGACCTGCTCGTAAAGCATTCAATTCAACAAGTTTGACATATGAATAAACCTAGGTAGCCATCATGCCAATCAGGATGGTGAACACCTGATACATTGTCCTCACGAGTTTCTTCATTTCCCTTTGAAATTGTTACCTTTGCTGCAGCCCATATATGCCCTAAGGAACTATTCACCTGTCATCTATATTAATTTTCATCTTCTGGAATTTTTATATTAATGCATTAATATAGCATATATTCTTTTTTCATCTGGCTTTTTTCATGTTATTACACAGCATTTTTATCTATACATGGTTTACCTTTAAACAATTTGGGGGTTGAGGATGCCAACCCCCCCATTTGGTCAAAAATCCACATGTCATTGACATATACAGTTCAAACTCATGTTATTTTAAGGGTCAACTGTATATCATTTGTTTTTTAATTCATCTGTTGATGGACATTTGGGTAGTTTTGTGCACTAGACTTTATATAGAATTAAGGTATAAGTGGAAAGGCTGGGTCATATATTAGGTGTATGTTTAATATCTCAAGAAACTGCCACACTGCTTTGCCATGGTTATACTGTCTTATCTTCCCACCAGGAATGTACTATATAACTTTGCTATCAAACAGCATGCTAGACATTTTAATAAGTGTGTGACAGTATCTCATTTTGGTTCTAATTTACATTTTCTAAATGACTAATGATGATGAATATCTTTTTATGTGCTTATTCACCAGTCATATATCTTGTGATGAACTGTTTGAATTTATTGCCCATTTTTAATTAGTTATTGTTTCTTTGTTTTGATTATAGATTTCTTTATATATTGAGCATAAAAATCTTTTGTCAAAGCTGTGACTTACAAACATTTCTTTCATTGTCTTTTCATTTTCTTAACCATAACTCTAAAGAACCTAAGTTCTTAATTTTAAGAACTCCAACTCATCACTACATTTTTTTTCCATTTATAGATAGTGACTTTGTTCTTGTAACTAAGAAAATTAAGACCAAGTTACACAAATTTTCTTCTAATTTTTTCATGAAATTTTATTATTTTAAGTTTGACATTTAGGTCTATAATCTATTTTAAGATAATTTTGTATATGTTACTAGATGTGGATTTAACCTTATCATTTTGCATGTAGATATCTAATTGTTCCAGAGCCATTTGTTAAAAAGATTGCCATTTCTCCATTGAATGGACTTTGCAATTTTGTGAATTATCAATCATCTATACATATGTGTATGTCTACTTCTGGATTTCTATTATTTTCCATTGATTGACCTATCTTGATGTCAACATGACACTTTCTTGATTATTGAATCTTCATGAAAAGTCTTAAAGTCTCATAATGTAAGTTCTCCACTTTATTTTTTTTGTTTTATACACTTTTTATTTTTATTTTTTATTGTTGTTCAAGTCCATTTTTACCCCACAACACCCCCCTGCCCCACCCATCCCCATCTCCCACCCTCAAACCTACCTCCTTTGGCTTTGTCCATGTGTCCTTTGTACATGTTCCTTGATGGCCCTTCTGCTATTATCCCCTATTATCCTTCTAGCCTCTCCCCTCTGGTCACTGTCAGTTTCTTCTTACTTCAGTGTCTCTGGTTATATTCTGCTTGTTTTGTTGACTAGGGTCCACTTATAGGTGAGACTATGTGGTATTTTTCTTTCACTGCCTGGCTTATTTCACTTAGCACAATGCTTTCCAGATCCATCCATGTGTTATAGTTCTCCACTTCTTTCTTATTGTTTAAAGTTATTTTGTCTTTTCTAAGTCATTTGTATTTCCATCTGATTTTCAAAATCAGATTTTCACTTTCTACCAAAAAAAAAAAATTCCTGATGGGATTTTTTTTAAGAACCTTTTTTTTTTAAAGTATGTTTTTCTTTTTTTTTAAAGATTTTATTTATTTATTTTTAAAGAGGGAAGGGAGGGAGAAAGAGAGAGAGAGAAACATCAATGTGTGGTTGCTGGGGTCCATGGCCTGCAACCTAGGCATGTGCCCTGACTGGGAATCGAACCTGCGATGCTTTGATTCGCAGCCCGAGCTCAATCCACTGAGCTACGCCAGCCTGGCCTGATGGGATTTTGATCTTTCAATCCATTGTTTCAGCATATCTTTCCATTTATTTAGACTCCTTTAATGACTCTGAGCAATGTTGTTTTAGTTTTATTAAACTTTTCTCATTTTGTTAGATTCATTGCTAAATATTTTACATTTTGGATGCTATTGAAAATATAGCTGTTTTTAAATTTCTAATTTACAAATATTGGATGCATCTATGTAAAAATATAGATTTTTTATATTGATCTTATATTCAGCAAACATGTTCAAGTCATTTATTAGTTTCCTACCCTTTTGTAGGGCAGGGCATTCATTCTTTACACAGACATCACACCATCTGTGGATAAGGAGAGTTTTAATGCTTCTTCTGCAATAGGACAAATTTAATTTCTTTTTCTTGCCCAACTGCACAGCCTAGAATCTCTGGAACAACAATGAATACAAGAGTTTAAAGCAGGAATCCTTTTCTGCTTTCTTCCACTTGGCCATCCATCCCATGTTTTTTAATATATTGCTGTTTTCCACTTACTAAAATTTTATTAGAAAACTTTGCATCCATGTTTTTGAATGGTATCTGTCTTGTTATCTTTCCTTGTAATTTTTGGGGGGTTGATGTTAAAGTAATGTTGGCCTCATAGAATGAGTTGGGAAGTATTTCGTCTTCTTAATGTTCTGAAAGTGTTTGAGTAGAATTTTTTTCTGAAATGTAAAATCAAACAGTGGAGCCACCTGGGCCAAAAGTTTTCTTTGTTGAACTCATGTTTTTTAAGTGCAAAACCAACTACTTTAATGAGTAGCTATGATTTCTTCTTGAATAAAATACAATTTTGTGTCTTTGAAGAATCTGTTCACTTCCAAATTATTTAATTTTCAAATTATAATGAAAGGTTTCAGACATTTTATTACTAAGATTTGGAAACATAAATGACTTTTATAAATTAATCTTATATCCTATTTCTTTGTTGACCTCTATGGCGATCCTTAGGATTTTCCGTGTATGCAATTATCCAGTCTGCTCATGAAGACAGTGTTCTTTCATCCTATCTTATCTGAATGCCTTCAGTTTTTTTATTCCTTTGCTTTTTCATTCTGGCTATAATCTCTAGCACAGTGTTGAAAATAAATGCTAAGAGCAGTTACCCTTGCCTTGCTCCTGATCTCAGGAGAAAATAATTTAGTCTTCCACTATTAACTATGATATTAGCTGAAAGTTTTCTGTAGTGTTCACTTATTAAGTTGAAGAATTTTTCTTCTACTCTTAGTGTGTTTAGAGATTTATTCATGACTTGTATTGGACTTTTTAAAATATGTTTTCTGTTCCTTCAAATAATACTGTGATTTTTGTCCTCTATTCTGTTAATATGGTATATTACATTAAATGCTTTTTGAACAGTAAACCAACCTTATTGTTGTGGGATAGACCCCACTTTTTCATGGCATGTATTTTTATATTGTTGTAATCATTCTACTAGTATTTTGTCAAATATTTATACATTGATATTCATAAATGTTATTCATCTGTATTCTTTTTTGTGATGCCATTGTCTGCCTTTTATATCAGGGTAATATTGGACTCATAGAATGAATGGAAATTGTTCTTTCTCAGTTTCTGAAAACTATTTGTGAAGAATCATTACTATTTTTTAACATTTGATAAAATTTAAGTTTGAAGCCATGTATGTTTCATTTTTTCTTTGTGAAACCATTTTTATTCACTTAATTGCTTTATTCCTTATAAATCTATCCAGGCTCTTTTCTTTTGTGTGGGTTAGTTTTGCTAATTTTTGCCTTTCTGGGAGTTTGTATGTCTTGTCAAAGTTTAATTTTTAAAAAATGTTCATGGTATTTACAATTTTTAAAATTTCTCTTGGTCAGTAGCTATGTCCTTCCCTGATTGCTGACTGTGCAATTGAGTCATCATTTTTGTATGAGTTGTACTCCTTCCATGTGACAGAATGCTACTTTACTGATAGTTTAAGGTCGCTACCACAACATACTTCCTTTTCTCCAGTTGAGACTATTTAAAAATTATTTTTGCTTGTTATATTTTAAAGAGATTTTAATTAAAGTATTATAGTTAGCCAAGTAATTACTATTTTGGGTGATTGCCATTCTTCTAACAGATCCAGATTCCTATCTGGTATAGTGTTCCTTTCGGCCCGATGCACTCCCCGTACATCTTGTGGTGCAAGATCAAATGTTGGTATATTCTTGTAGCTTTTGTGTGTCCAAAATAAGTGTTACTTTCACTGTCTTTTTTAAAAATATGTTTGCTGAGTAGAGAATTCTATATTTAAAGCATTTTTCTTTCATTTCTTTAAAGATGGTTCTCCACTGTTTTTTTGGTTTGAATTGTTTCCGACATTATATTTGCTGCCATTATTATTTTTCTTCATATGAAGTGTGCTTTTCTGCTATTTGGCTGCTTTTAAAATTTGTTTATCACTGGATTTTAGTTGATTGTGGAGTGCCTTAGAGTAGTGTTTTCCACATTTTTTATGATTAGGTTTCTTTAAATATCTTGAATTTGTGGTTTATTGGCAAATTATCTACCATTGTGTTTTCAAATATTCTTCTGTCCCCCTTTCCAGAACTCCAATTTAATGTATATTAGACCACTTGAAGTTGTCCCACATGTTATCAATTCTGTGTTTATTTCTTTTATTGTTATTAATATTATTTTGATCTTAGAATGTTTCCATTGCTATGTCTTCAAATTTACTAATATATTCATCAGCAGTATCTATCACTTATGTAATATAGTATATATTTTCTCAGACATTGTATTTTCCATCTTTAGAAGTTAAATTTATCTTCCACATTTCTGTTTAATGCATGTTATCTTCCAATAGATGATTTTGCTGTGAAATAGACTTGCAATTGTTTTTATGCCCTTGTTTACTAATTATATCATCTGTGTTATTTTGGGATCTATTTCACCTAACTTATTTTTCTCTTTCTTGCTTCTTTTCATTCCTGGGAATCTTTGGATGAGTACAGGAGATTATGAATTTTACCTTAACAAATACTGCATTCATTTGGAAGCTGTCTGATCCTTTTGGCTCTTGCTTTTAGACACTGACCAAAAAAAAAAAAAAATAACTAGAGCATGTTTACTGTAGAGTTAATTTTTCTTAACAACCTGTAAAAGATCTTCTGTACTTTCTCAGTGACCTATGAGTTATTAAGTTTCTACACTGACTGGTGGGAAGAGAAACAGGAACTATTCTGTGCCCCATGTGAGTTTTAGAAATTGTTTCTTCTAATTCTCTCAGGTGGTTCTTTCTATGACATTGGATAATGGTCTCAAGTAAATGTAGTCTAATCAGTACTCAGTAACTCAGCTAAACCCTCAAGGGGGACCCTTTACTGATCTTAAAGTTTCATTATGTTTGGTTAGTTGATTTTCCTCTTGCACTATGCCTTGTGAACTCTAGTCAATGCAAAAAGACTACCAGGCTCTACCTGAACCCTCTTTTCTACATCATAGCCTGGAAACAATAACATTGAACTAGAGCAATGTTAGGGCATAACCTCTTTGGTTTCTCATATCAGGGATGGCTCTCCTTCATTGCCTGATATACAAATATCTCTTATATCATTTTTAATACATTTTACCCAGTATTTTAGTTATTTTGGTCTTGAGGATCTTTTTGACCTTTTTGCTCCCACTTGACTAAAAGAATAAATCTTTCACAGTGCCTATTTACTTTTACAACCTTTATAAGTTCATTTTCTCATTAAATTTACCTCTAATTTGATGTAGTCCCATTTGTTTATTTTTCCTTTATTTCCCTTGACTTAGTAGATATGTCAGCAAAAATATTGCTATGTGGGATATATGAAATTTTACCACCTATGTTTTTCACTAGGACTTTTATGATATTACAACTTATATAAGTCTTTTATCTATTTGAATTTATTGTGATGTATGGTGTAAGTTGGTGATCAAGTTTCATTTTTTTGCATGTAGCAGTTGAGCTCTCCCAAAACTATTTATTGAAGAGGATATTTTTACTCCATTGTATGCTCATGCTCTCCTTTTCACATATTAACTGATTATAGAGACATGGGTTTATTTCTGGGTTCCCTATTCTGCTTTTATTCCAGTACCAGGCTGTTTTGATTAAAGTGGACTTGTGGTATAGTTTGATATCAGGTATTGTGATCCTTCCAACTTTGCTCTTTTTTCTCCAGATTGCTGAGGCTATTCAGGGTCTTTTTTGGTTCCATATGAATTTTTGGAATATATGTTCTAGATTGTGAAAAATGTTGTTGGTATTTTAATAGAAATTGTGTCAAATCTATAGATTACTTTGAGTAGTACTGACATTTTAATGATGTTAATTCTTCCAATCCATGAATAGTTATATGCTTCAAAGAAATGAAACTGCATCATATTAAAAAGCTTCTCCACAGCTAAAGAAACCATCATCAAACTGAAAAAGCAACCAACTGTATAGGAGAACAAATTTGCCAATGATACCTCTAACAAGGGTTTAATCTCCAAAATATATGAAGAATTCATACAACTCAATATGAGGAAGACAAACAATCCAATTAAAAAATGGGCAAAGGACTTCAGGAGACACTTCTCCAAGGAGGACATAGAGATGGCCAACAGACATGAAAAAATACTCAACATCACCAGCCATCAGAGAGATGCAAATTAAAGCCACAATGCAGTATCACCTCACACCTGTCAGAATGGTTATCATTAATAAATCAACAAACAACAAGTGCTGGTGAGGATATGGAGAAAAGGGAACCCTAGTGCACTATTGGTGGGGATGCAGACTGGTGTAGCCACTGTGGAAAACAGTATGGAATTTCCTCAAAAAATTAAAATTGAAGTAATTCCATTGCTGGGAATATAACCTAAGAGTCCCAAAACACCATTTTAAAAGAACATATGCACCCCTATGTTCATGGCAGTGCTATTTACAATAGCTAAGTGTTGGATACAACGTAAGTGCCCATCAGTAGATGAATGAATTATAAAAACTGTGGTACATTTATACAATGGAATACTATGCAGTAGAAAGAAAGAAGAAGGAATTCTTACCTTTTGCAGCAGCATGGATGGACCTAGAGACTATTATGCTAAGAGAAATAAATCAGTCAGTGAAAGAGAAATACCATATGATCTCACTTATAAAAGGAATCTAATGAACAAAATAATGAGCAAAACAGAACCAGACACATACAAACATGGAACAGACTTACAGCTGCCAAATGGGTGGGGGAAGGAGGGTAATGGTGGGAAAAAGAAGTGGACTAGTCAAAGAATATGTATGAATGACCCACGGACTTGGACAATGGTGCAGAGATTGACTCTGGGAGCAGGGGGTAAGCTAGATGAAAGAAGGCAGAGGGGCAAAATTGGGACAACTGTAATAGAATAAATAGGAATAAAAAATAAATTTACCTCTAATAATGATTTTATTACTCAATATTCTTAATCTTGATGTAATAAGACTATATTCTTATATACCTAGTACCTGGAATCTTAAAATTCCAGGTTGAACTGGAAATTGTAATAACATGTAAAACTACATTATATCTTATGGTGTTTTTGAGGATTCAATAAAATAATTTCTGTACAGTAACAAGCATTGTGTTGATACAAAGTAAATAATTAAGGACTATTTTTTAAAAAGTAAAATTAGATATATGAGTGGATATAGAAAAAGACCCACATTTAAGCAGAAAAAAGCGCAGTTTGAGAAACCCAAAGGAAAGAAACAATTCTGGAAAATAAAGTAGGGGACAACTTTTACTTCTGTCCATCCTCTCTAGAGAAAGTTCCTTCCAGAATTCTTCTAGGCTCAGAATCTTTTAAGATTTTTGATTTATGAAGGGTAAGTATTTTTTTTAGAACTTAACTATTTTATTTACATTTTTCACACAACAGTTATGTGAAATTATACACGTTTAAAGGTGGGATAACTGTAACTGAACAAAATAGAAAATAAAATAATAGTTCCAGTTGGAAAAAAAAAGAAAATGTCTAACCTCAAAACTTGAAATTATTTGTAAAATGTTACTGCTTGATTTTGGTGAAAGGATCAAAAAACTTTACCCTCAGATTCCAATAGAAAATACAGTTCTCAAGCATTCAGTCAGAGGTCACCGCGAAGACTCCCAACTGTACTATGCACCGTCCTCCAAATATTTCATGGCCGTAAGCCACTTTCTCAAAGAATATGTCCCATCATGGCTGATCCCATCATGAGTCAGGGGTTATAGCTGAATTTTTTTATGTTTCTCAGAACACTAAATACAGCACTAAATATATTAAATTAAAACTTTTCTCAGTGTTTTTCTATCATTGGCACAGCCTTTCTTCACTCACCCCATTTTCAAATAGCCTTAATTGGCTTACATAACAACACCTTGACAAAACTTTCCTTTACCCCATCGAGGTGTGACTTGTGCCCCTCCGAATGCCGTGGCACATCTCTGTTCCTCTCTAGTGTTGTTTGCACTTTTCCCTGGATTTGTGTGTGTGTCTTATCTACTAGTCTGTATTTCTAGTCTTGAAACAGGATAATGATAACAGTGTTGTTTCAAGCTTTTCACATTATAAACCTTCCTCAAACACATCATTTTACTTAATTCTTATTATCTATGGCATTGCAACTTTATTATATTCTTCCAAAAATCCTACTCAAATTTTTTTGTAATTCAAAATGACTGCCTTCTAACCCAGGTACACCATTATCTAGTAAAGTATATACATGGAGAAATTACCATATTTTGCCATGTATAATACACACTTACATTTTAGGCCCAAACTTTCAGGGAAAAAATCTTTCATTTAAAATTTTTAATTCAATTTTTTATTATTTATATTTAGAAACAAAACCAATTATTATATTCCAGGGTGTTATTTTGCATACAGATATTGTTATTGCTTTCTAGAGTTACACTTTTGATAAATAAGCATGAATTAAAGAATTAAAAATATTTATATAGATAGGGAATTAGTACTACCCATTATAATACACATCCTTAGTTTTCCCTCAAAAATTTAGGCCAAAAAGTATGCATTATACATGGCAAAATATGGTACTTAGTCTCTTTGAGGCTTACTTTCTTTATGTGTTCAAGAACATTGTCATTAAATGATATTATATGTTCTTGTTAATTCTTGGTCTATAGCTGTATTCAGTAAATTGTACTTTTTATTATCAATGGCACAACAACAGATAACTATATTGAGTTTGAATTGTTAATACATTTTAGTCCAGAGGCAAGCACTTGCTTTTCCTCCCCCACTCCATAATTCCAAAGAGTGAAAACGTATAAAACAATATTCCTAATGCTATACAAATTTGCTGGCTGACTTCAAATGTACAGTTCTGAATGTATCTATGGTACCTTTAACATGTATTTACCACTTAACATACTGGAAAATTAAATAAATATTTAAAATAATCAGATTAATTAAATTTATTGTCTTTTTATGTAGACAACATTTCTAATCTACCATTAGAAATGCTGGTACTTTAAACTATTGTGATGGTTCCTTGCCACATGAATATCACTATCTTAACTAGCCTATGTTTTGAATTATAAGGTTTGGGGGAAGCCAGCAAGCACCTTTATAGGAGATCAAATCTGTGACACAGATTTTTAGTATCGAGATGTATCTGAGGTCATCCTCTAGGTGATCATATTATTTTCCAAAAAGAATTTATGCTGTTGACATCAACTTCTTGACAGGCTGATGAGAAAGTACAGGTCTCAGCTGGAGTCAAAAGATTTGAGTCTGAGTCTTTGCTGGTATTTTCTTTATCTGAAAAGTTTAATGCCTAAGATGGTGAGATAAAGTATAACAAAAACAAAAACAGTTCTCTTCTAGTAGATTTTGTATTTTGAACATATTTTAGGATCTTCCATACTTTTAGTTGCTGAATTCATAATCTTTTTTTTTGAAGGAGATAAAGAAAAAATAATTTATCTACCAGACGGTACCCCGAGAACATGGATGCCCATAGTTTCAGAGGTGATACTGTGCATAAAGTGACCAAATTCTCCACATATGAGTCAGGCCCTCTCATGCCTCTCTTTTAACAATTTTGATTTGGGATTCAACTTTCAGAGTTATAAGAAGCAACATACTTTGTAAATTCCAACTAAGTAAATTATAATCATAGTCCAGTTTCTAATTAGGAAATTTCAGCATTGCTAAGCTGAGGAATGAAGCTTAAAGATACAATTAATATGAGCTTATATTAAAGGCTTTAGTGGAATTAATAAACCCTGTAACAATAGATTATTACTCAATCTTGAACACAGACAACTGGCTCTTGCAGTCAAAAACTAGCAAAGCAACCTACTTTCTATTGGCTACTTCTTGTATAGTGGTATTTTATCAAATTAAACCCTGTAACCAATGTAATTATGAAGGACTTGGATATTTTTAATGGAAAATAAAGGGGAAAAAATCTTTTGGAAGCCCATAGATTAAAGTTTCCATTAACTTTCAAATATGAGTAATGAAAGTACTGATTCTGAAGTATGCAATGTGAAAGAAAACTTAGTAGAAAAGGAAAAAAGAGAGTAATTAAGGAAAAAAGATGCTTTTCTTCAGAAAGGCTTAGAAGATTTAGAGATACAAAGATCTTAAGAGGACAGTAAATAAGAACTGGATTTTGGTTAAAAGGGAAGCTTGATGTATTGGTTACTTTGTATACCTGGGTCACTTCCTATCAATATAGTGATAAATTGATTAATACATTGAGAGGGTATTAGTGGTTCCACTTAGTGACTTCTTCTCTGACAGAACTTACCCAAGGAATTCATTGACACAAATTCAGTCAAAAACCCGTCTTTATAGATGTGCCATCATTCCTAATATTTTTCACATTAATAAAATTATATTTTTCATTACCACAAAATTACCTCTCTCTGTGAATATCAAATAACAAATGTAGCTGGCATGTCATTCAGTTAGACGATATACAGCATCCAGCAGAAGTAATGCCTGCTCAAGTGTGGTTGGTAGGGTAATAATATGGGTGTAACAATTTGTACTTTGAATTTGAACATTTCACCTAAAATGCCATATGGTGTACTTGAATGTGATGTTATGTTACAGAATTATGTGCTTATGATTTTTTAGTAAATGATTTTGTAATAAAACAGAGTTGTTATTTGTGTTGGATCCTGTATTTTTTAATTATAGATGGTTATTCTCTATCCTTCCTGTCAAATAACTATTTATGTTGGTCTTCTTGTTGAACTTCTCTTTCCAAGTCCATATATATATGGAAAAATTATTTACTTTTTAAGAATTTCACTTTCACTTTGAAGAGCAATTAGGTAAGTATGTGAAGAATTGCTATTTACTTATGAGTCCTTTGCAAATAAAACACATAGACAAAGTAAGCTAGAACTAAGGTCTACCTCCCTGACTCCTTTGCCCATGCCCAACTCCCAACCTCGCACCCTACAAATACTAACAAATTCCAAAGACCCAAGCCAAGAGTATGCTGCTTGTCCTCCTTTGGGTTTTTCTGAAAGTGGGACCTCAGATACAGATTAGAGTCTCCTTTGGGTTTCTCTGAAAGTGGGACCTCAGATACAGATTAGAGTGAAAAGGAAAGTGAAGGATATTGTTAGGGGATGGGACGCGGAAGAGAGAGCAGCCAACGAAGAATGTATCATCAAGCAATGTGTAGGCAACTGAAGCTTAACCCCAGCGGGGAAACTGACAATCAGTATGCAAGACACACACCATGGATTTCCTACCTAAGGGGCTGGTTTGCCCTGGCACAACAAAATACCAACACTGGGTAGCATAAAAAATAAAACATTATTTCTCACAGTTGTGGAGGATGAAAATCCCAGATTAAGATTCAGGCAGTGTTCAGTTTTTGGTGAGAGCTCTCTTCCTGGCTTGCAGATAGCCACTGTGTTGTCACATGACCTTTCCTCTGAGCACAGGTTGAGAGAGACCTCTGCTGTCTCTTCCTCTTTTTAGACGAACACCAACTCCACTTTGATAACCTCATTTAACCTTCATCCCCTCCTCACAGGTCCTGTCTCCAAACACAGTCATGTTGGAAGTGACTGTGAGTTTTGGAAGGACACAGACATGTAGTCCATAGTAGGAGCTGAAGTACTTGTACACCAATTCCCATAGCTTCTGGCAATTCTGAACTGCCACAAGATGAAAAGGGGTCTTGAGCCACCAGAGGAAGTTGGGAGGTAAAGCTGTGCTGGCAATGGGAAGTGGGAAGGCATCCACTGAAGTGGTACAGATGGGGGAATATGAGTGAGGTGTCGACAGCAACTGCTTTACTTCTTTAATATTGTTTGAATAGCCTCCTGTAATTTACCCTCCTAAATGAAATTCGTCATGTAATTGGGAACTCAGAAATTTTGGCTTCGTCTCAAATCACCAATGGAAGTATGTAACACTGGTCAGTTTTTACTGAATTATATCATTTTATAATTTTACTTTTCTTAATCATTTGTGCTTTCTTTTTATTGTGTCAAGATAACATGGACCCTAGACTCTAGAATCAAATTTCTAATTTTGATTTCTTTATGAGAAAATGAGGAATTGTTTTCATTTACCATATTTTTCAAAGTGCATCTTAATTTTATTGTACTTTTATTGCCTTCTGTGTTTAATTTCTCAACATGTTAAAAATTAAAACTATTGTTTTTGTGTCCTATACCTCAGCATCTTGCTCCTGGGTAATATGATCCTTTATAGTTACAGTCCTTTGGAAATTTTTCTTTTTAAAATTCACAGGAAGAAATGGCAAGTTAACAACGTGCATTTACTTATTCTCCTTACTGAGACAGCACTAAAATAATAATATTTTCTATAAGTACAAAATACTACATATATATGTGCATATACTTAGATGCATACAATACACATGCATATATGTACAAATATAAATACATGTCTATATTTCTATATCTATATCTCCATTAGCAAATCAGATATTTCAACAAATTTCTGAATGATAAAAAGAACATGAAGAATGGACCATGAGAGCATTATGCTAACTGAAATGTCATACAGAGGAAGACAAATGCTGTATGATCGCCCTTAGATGTGAGATCTAAAAACAAAACAAAACCACCAAGCGTAGAGGTACAGAGAACAGAATGGTGATTGCCAAAGTGGGAGAAGCAGTGGGGGAAAGACAAATAGGTAAAGGGGCTCAGCTTCCAGGTACAAAATACAGCATGGTGACTATTGTTAATAATACTGTATCTCATATTTGAAGGTTGATAAGAGAGGTCTTAAAAGTCCTCATGACAAGAAAGAAAAATTTGGTAACTGTGTATGGTGATGATGTTAATTAGACTTATTTTGGTGATCATTTCAAATGTATACAAATTTCAATTTTATGTTGTATATCTGAAATTAGTATTTTATATGTCAATTATGCCTTAATAACTGAAATGACAGCATAACAAGGCAAAACAAACAGAAAGCAGATAGAGGAGTGCTTATGGGTGTCATGACTACTGGGACCCTGGAAGCTCGAGGTTAGACTACATTGTACAGAGGGGTATGCCTCACACTCAAAAGGCAATGGCAGGAAGAAGGAGAGCACTTTTTAATGTAGAATCTGGGAGAGCTCCAGAACTATAGAGAGTTGATGGGAAACATTTTTGGTGAAAAGTTTGGATAAAGTTAAGGACATGGTTCTTGGAAATAATACAAAGAAACAAAATAGAATTAAAACTGATAGAAATATGGGAGTGATCACTGGCTGTACAGGTGATCACTGACTGCATGACCCATGATTCTGTAATCAAAGTGATGCAAGCATTTGATATACCATTTTTAGAAATAATGCGTAGACATGGAAGGGAAAACATACTTAAGTTTATTCAGAATGCAGAAGTTATCAAGTGAGAGAGAATAGGAGTTCAGAGGAGGGAAACTGGGAAGACTACTAGAAGAGGAGGAATACTGGTAACCTCATTTCACAGAGGGGGGAGTGCAAAACTACATCTGTGCCAATAGTAAGGAAAAATGTGTTAAGAAATACATTCTTCAAACTTTGTTTTCCCCTAAATCAACTGGCTGCAAAATTTTATCTGATCTTAACTCACTTGGTAGTAAAGTCTGACCAAATAGCATGAAGCTATTTATAGCTTTTGTTTGTCACATTTCTTCTGAATATCTATACTTTCTACTGCATAAATATTAAAGGATTTCAATTATAGGGTATGTTTTAGACCCTGCAGGGGTTATTATTTATAATATACAATATCTATAAAGTAATACTTTTCTTAAATCTGAAAAGTTCTGAATTCCAAAATACATATGACCTCTAAGGTTTTGAATAAGTGGTGACAAGCAAGTATAAAAAATAAAGACTTGTATGGAAATAACAAATGCCAAATTTAAGAGGTTGTTACTTTTATGGAAAGGAGAAAGACATTGTGATTTGAAGATTTATAGGGAGGACCTTGGTGTATTAGCAATATTTTATTTATTCAACTGGGTAGTGGTCACCAAAGTATTTGTTACATGAACTTATAGTCCCCCTTTTCCATGCCTATAATTGTTCACAATGGTTTAAAAGCTAGCCAAAAGAGGAATTTAAAATAGTGTTCTAGCCATATTGAAAGTGTGTGGTGAATACTGGCCAGCGGTATCCATCCTTGCTGCGGATGCTCATCAAAACATGAGAAAAACATACACAGAGACAACCAGGTCCTGTGGGGAAATAGGGACAAAACGGCCACTCTCTTTAGTGGAGAGCACTCTGAGCCCCTGCCTGAGAAGGCTTTTTATTAAGAATACAGACTCAGCCCTGGCTGGCGTAGCTCAGTGGATTGAGCGCGGGCTGCGAACCAGGCATCGCAGGTTCGATTCCCAGTCAGGGCACATGCCTACGTTGCAGGCCATGTCCCCCAGCAACCGCACATTGATGTTTCTCTCTCTCTCTCTCTCTCTCTCTCTCTCTCTCTCTCTCTACCTTCCCTCTCTAAAAATAAATAAATAAAATCTTAAAAAAAAAAAAAAGAATACAGACTCAGTTTGTGGATTCACAGTCTGGTAGAAAAAATCAAAAGGAATAGGTAACTTTCAAAGGTGCTGACAGAACTCCTGCTGGGATTCTGCACAAAGTTTGGGGTTTTATCACTATAGGACCTAAAAGGCTAGTCTCGTTTCCTGCCTGTGCCTTCAAATTCTAATTCAATAGCATCCTCCAGCAAGCAGATCTCACAGGATCTTGCATATTCTATGTCCCAGGCC
Source organism: Tonatia bakeri (assembly GCA_004024845.1). Taxonomy (NCBI): domain Eukaryota; kingdom Metazoa; phylum Chordata; class Mammalia; order Chiroptera; family Phyllostomidae; genus Tonatia; species Tonatia bakeri. The sequence goes on from PVIA01003748.1 coordinate 17,721, forward strand.
TGATTACCCCGGGGGTCCGCCGACTCTGGTCTGGGCTTCTCCACCCCTGTTGTTTCTGCAGGCCTGAGTCAACAGAGGAGACAAAGGCAGCCAGGAGATTTGTATTTCTGACAACTAAGAACAAGGATTCAGGCTTTGACAAAGCCGAGGGGGCAGGGGTTGATGTCCATCATCGCTTCATTTCCACAGCCCTCAGTCTCTTCCCTGAGGCCTCCACATGATCATGCCTGTCTTAGGCGATACTCCTTTTGGGAGATCTTACCCATCATTGGCTAACTGATCAAGCATTGGAGGCCAGGCACAGAACAGGCAGCGTTCATGCCAGGGAAATAAGTCTTGTCTCCTTAGTGGCTCCTGGTTCGGAGGTCTCTCACTTAGCCTAAGTCATGGGGGGTTATAGCTTCCTGAGACCAGGCAGGCATACCCCAACAAAAGTGCATGGAAGGAGGAGATGAGAAAGTAGTTTAAATGTGCTAAATCACTTTTGGTCATAGCAGGCAGACAACAGACAATGACTACATTTTCATGGAAAAGAAAAACCATTTATACATGTATATTATTTAGAGATATGGGGGTAACCAATAAAATAAACAAAACAAAGTAAGCTAAAAGTCACTGCTTTTAGGAATTAGGAATTAAGAGTAAAGACAAGGCAGAATAGTGTTGATTTTAATCATGTCTATATATTAAATTTGTGCATTTCAAATAGATTGTATGGATGAATAACATCAGTTTTTATAAAGCACAATTTCTGATCTTTTGTGGTAAAATGGATTCTATTAAATAGTCATCATGATTTAAGGAAAATGATAATTGTTAGAATAAAATGGAGTAGTAGATGTCAAATTGTAGTATAATCTCTAAATCATTGCATATAGTTACAAAGAGAATAGTGTATTTGCAAATGAAATGCAACTCCTCTGATATAATAAATACATTTTGTCATGTAGAAACACAGTTAAAATTTTCTATGAAATCTAGATAGCCTGAGTTACCACCAAATATTATTAAAAGTAAAAAATATATAAATATTACTATAAAGTCATTTGCTGATTAATGTTTCTTTCTGATTATTATTGTTGCTGTTTTTTTTTCCTTTAAGAATCATCATTTCCTCCAAATTATCATATACAGCCTTACTGCCCCTTCACTCCTCAAATCTTTAGTAGACTTAACATTAATTTGAACTTTATATTTTAGGGATCCTCTATCAGGGGTGTCCAACTCACAGCTTGGGGCCGCATGCAGCCCAGGATGGCTATGAATGTGGCCCAACACAAAATCACAAATTTACTTAAAATATTATGAGATTTTTTTTTGTGGTTAGGTGTTGCAATGTATTTAATGTGTGGCCCAAAGCAACTCTCCTTCTTCCAGTGTTGCTCAGAGATGCCAAAAGTTTGGACACCCTGGCTTCAGAAAGAATGTACAAGCAAAATTAGTTATTGTACCATTCTACATTGTCCTCTAGGCACACCCTGGTATTTTTCTCCTTTATGCCACTGTGCTTGATATATCCTTAACCTGGAAGATCTATTTTTCTCCATTTCTTGTTATTCAAAAATTACAAGACCCAGTTTAAGTTTCATTTTAATCACAATGCCTGTCTTGATCACTCTAAAATGTTTTTTAGTAGTTTGTCTTAATTTGGAACAAAGAGAAGAAAATCTTACTTGGCCTCTGAAGTCCATGTCCAAGAGTACCCTCCAATAACAAAAGTGTTAGAAGACAATTTTGAGGAATCATTTACTGGATCATTAATTTAGTTAGTCAGCCAGTCAGCCAACAAATATCTCAGAGCAATAGCTGTGTGCCAGGAGTAACAATATTTCACTTTCCATGTTTCTGCAAAGAAAGTAGAATATGCTGCACTATGAAAACAGCCAAAACCTGTTACTAGAATCAGGTCACAAAGGCACATAATAGTAAATATTTGAATTTTAGGAGTTTACTTATGATCTAACAGAAGATGAAATGCAGTGCATTGAAACCAAAGAATACATGTCTTAGAGAAAGAACATGAGCTTCACCTGAATTTTTACCATGGGGCATAGACTTGACCCTTCCTGGTCAATTATTTCCCTCCATGGAAAATATAAATTTGAAGATTTTATTTATTTAGAGAGATGGAAAGGGAAGGAGAGAGGGAGTGAGAAAAGGAGGGAGGAGAACATCGAGGGGTGAGAGATACATTAATCTGTCATCTTTCACATGCCCCCAACCAGGGGCCTGCTCCACAACCCAGACATATGCCCTGACTGGGAATTGAACTGGTGATGTTTTGGTTTACAGACCAGTACTTAATCCACTGAGCCATACCAGTCAGTGGCTTCCAAATATTACAAATTGAATTATTAATTCATAATATTACATTGCAATATAATTAACTGCAATATTAAATTGCAATGTGATATTTTGAATTGTTTATTTTTGAAATTTCCCGTTTAATATTTTTGGATTGCGGTTGACCACAGGTAACTAAAACCATGGAAAACAAAATCACAGATATAGTCTTTTAGGGGGCATGGAAGGTGAGGGATAGTCATTTTAATTCAGTAGTGTTTATCCTCTTTGAACTTTTTAAATTTTTTTATTTTTGTTCAAGTATAGTTATCTCCATTTTCCACCCACTGAACTTTTTATCTCTCAACCTTTCTCTTCAATAAAGAATGACAACAATATTCTAGCTTTTAAACATAAGTAAGTTTGAGTAAATTAGTTTTTTTCTCATAGTTAAGAAAGAGAAAGACTATATGTAAGCAGATTCCTTAGTCTAGTTCATCTTTATAAATGCTTTTGTTTTAACCATGTAATACAATATGCCAAATCTTAATATTAGTCTTCACATTACTGTATATAGATAGATGATAGATAGCTAGATAGACAGACAGATGGACATGGATAGAAAGACAGGAAGGAAGGAAGGAAGGAAGGAAGGAAGGAAGGAAGGAAGGAAGGAAGGAAGGAAGGAAGGAGGGAAGGAAGGAGGGAAGGAAGGAAGGAAGGAGGGAAGGAAGGAATCTTTATTCAACCATCCTATCATTTACATAGCTCCTTATTTAAGTTTTAGTACTTAATTATCCCTATGCTTCAGCCTTCTCTTAGTGTTTTCAAGAAATTCTTAAATTATTTCCCACTTTTTTCACTATTTCATCCATGGTACTATTATCTAATCCCCTTTTCTCCTGGTTATGTGTCAGAGTACTCACCTTTGCAGTCCTATCTTTTGAATAGATCCATGTCCTTTTTCTAATATAGTTAATCTAGAGCAATTTTCTCCATAGTTTTAAATCTCACTGCCTCTCTATCTTATTGTTAAGGAACACTTGAAATAATTGTTTTAATGCAAGAAGCTGTACAAAGGAAAATCTCATGATAGCTATATAACTATATGTTAAATTTACTCCCACATGTACGGCTCTACCTAATCACCAAAGTGTACAAAGTGCAGATAGATTATCATGGAGCATCTGATGATTGCCCTTATGCTGCAAAGTGAGTTTTCAGAAATAATTTCCTGCCACATTCCTGACTGTATTTGCAGCTTGAGTTGATCCCCTTCCCTGCTGTTCTCTGATCTGCCCCTGGGTTATACTAACAGCCCCAACAGACAGACTGGCTCATGCTGCCTGCTGCTCAGACAAAGATTAACTCACTGCCCAGCCATATGGGCTAACGACTTCATAAATTCCTCTCTTTTTGCTTTTGGCTCTTAGAAAAGTTAATGGATAGTTTTCTGGTGGAGAGAAAAACCTGGTGGCGTGCAGCCTGGGCAGTAATCACCTGCACTCACACAACTGGTACCTCCATCTGCCCTTCGGCAGCTATTTGTGTAAAGGGAATGGATTACTGCCTTAGGTGCTACTCCTGCCCTCCTTGTTAGCCACTGCCATTTGCCTCAACCAGAAAGTCAAATGATTAAACATGTAATCCATATATTATTTACAATCATTACAGAATGCATCCATTGTTAAAGAGGCTCTCAGAATATTTCTAGAGTTAAAAAATACAAATTATGTTTATCTGTTTTGGCAAGTGTATTCAAATAACTATGCTTATTTTTAAATGTAGTAAATAAAGGCTTTAACAAACGAAGTAGTGAGTTTGAAAGACCATGGTTTCAGTGAGTTTTCTGATTTGGGTGCCTTGTGACTTAATTCCCTTCATGTGCCTTAACTCCCCCTAAAATGTCTGAGTCTGTGAAAGTGCACTGTAAACTGTACCAAAGTGTAATTGTAAAACACCATTATTTAATCATAAAATACCAGTGTTAAATAGTGTTTTTTGTAACTGAAAAGCAGAGGTTATCAAGAAATCTTTATGCAAAATTTCAAAATATTAAGTATTTTCCATTAGCAATAGATGAATAATATGATCATAATGCTAACAAATCCAGCTATTTAGAACTGTGTCAATCTCCAACTCATCTCAGTCCCTGTCCTCCCAAAATAGCCTTTTATTAATTTCATCATTAGAATAATAGAAATCAAATAATTGGCTTTAGATTTAATATTAAATTTAAAAGGTTTTATTTCAAGTGGAGGGTATCTGTAATAGTTTCAACAATAAAAAATTTTTTAAATAAAAATAGAAAATAAAAAGGATTGATTTATATATTTTTCTCAGCTAAAGGCATAACTTATTCAACCCTTCATAAGATAATATGCTATAATCCAAGACATTTAATTAATATTTAGGCATTTTAAGAAGAGGATAATTTGGAAATGATGTAAATAATTAAAGTGTTTCTAATAGTTATGTTTTCTTCATTAAATTGCACAATTCCTTTAGAATTAGAATGCCCTGAAGGGATTTTTAAAAGCTGAATAAATGGTCTGTCCTACTACTAAAATAACCTATCATCTTGAATATTTTTTACATGGAAATATAATATATAAAACTTTTTAATTACTTTTCTCAAGTTTATTTTTATATGTATTTGCTTATTATTAAATGTTCTGGAAGTGACATTAATATTAGTTTGATAGTGATTTCCACAAGCAAAAACAATATTATGTCAAAACACTACTTTTTTTATTGCATACAAATTTACCTACATCTTGTGCTGTGCGACAATTATCTGTGTGCATATCTGTGTATATATGTGCCCCTATCTGTGGCCATGCACACAGTATTTTTTTAAAAAAATGGTATATACTTAAAATAAATCGCGTAGTCTGTCTAATGAGAATGTATTTTGCTATTATTTTTAGTCTCAATTGTTAAATATTTAATAAAATAAAGATGGGAACACATCTTAATTGACTTTGTATACCACTGTCTATCAGAACCTCACATTATAATTACATAAATCTTTAATTATTTAATGACTAAATGAGAGCAACAGAGAATAAAGGAGACTTTTATGTTCTTTTTTAATTAAAATATGAGGAGTTATTGCTCTTGCTTGATACATTAGTTAGTAGAACATGTGAGTAAATTAGTGAGAAAACAAATGAACTGTAGATGCTTATGAAGGACAAACCACATCTAATATTATGAACAGTAACCCCAGTTAAAATGTCTTGGGTCCAGTCAGGGACTCTCTCCTCCACCAAGAGTTATTGGACATCTAGGCAGCAACAGTAAAAAGGATGCTGTCATGATAAGCAACACAACATGGGAAACCTTTCAATTCCTGTGGGCCTGAGACTCTCTTTTTTTAAGCTAGGGTTGTGGTCAGTTAGGCAGCACCAGCAAGGGGTACGTGCCATTTAAGTGACCAAATCCAGGAATCCATTTACTTTCTGATAATCTCTCCCTTCCTCAGAGACCTCAGAGTAGGAGAGGAGTATGGGCAGGGGAAATCCCACCACAACAGTGCTCTCTGTTTTCCACACCTGGGGACTCGCACTACCATAGACTGCTGTCCACAAAAGCCTCTTCTCCCAAAGGACTTGAGACTTCCCTCGTCTGTTAAGAGAAACTTGGCAACCTGGTGGGGAAACATCTTGGGCTCTTCTTAGGCAACAACTTCAGGAGCCAGTGGGAACCCCAGCAGTGCCAGATAGTCCTAGCAGATCAAAGTAATACTGCAAGCTCTGAAATTTAAACAGAAAAAATACCAAGGATACAACTGAAAATCAGCCAGTTATATCCAGAAACAAAACTTCATAAATTGAATGAGAAAAGAATATCAACTGGCACCAACATTGAGATAAGTCAGATGTTGTAGTTATGATTTTTATAAATTTTTATAAAATTTTATAAATTTGTGAATTTTTATGCTTTTCAAGCATTTGTCATAAAAATGCTTTAACAATCACTGCATGTTCTCTTTGAACAAATGCAAAAACAGAAAATCTCAGCAAAGAAAAGGAAATTATAAAAAAGGAACAAATGTAAAAAATAAACCTGAAAAATATAATAATAGTATTATAATACATGACAGAGGATAAAATTAGTGAGATTAATAGAATTCACCAAATTTAAACAAAAGAGAAAAAACTGAAAAATATATAAAAAGAGCTCAAAGTCATGTGGATAATAACAAAAATCTAACATTTGCGTCATCCGAGTTCTGACAGAGAAAAAATAGGGTAGGGCTGAGAGTATTCAAAGAAATAACTGGCAACTCCCCAAATTTGGCAAATGACACATACCTACAGACTTCAGAAGCAGAATTTTCAATGAGATAAACTCAAAGAAATCCATGCTAACACAAATCATAACTAAATTTCTCACAACTGGAAACAAAGACACATTGTTGAAAGCAGCCAGAAATAAAGGGGTCATTACTACAGGGAAAAGTCAGTCTGGAGAAGAACAGATTTCTCATCTGACTAGAAGGGCCAGAAGGGACTGAGAAACAGTTTTTCAAGTACTGAAAGAAAACACAGTAGCTGCCAACCCAGAATCCTGTGTCCTGTGAAACCATCCTTCAGAAATGCAGTGGAAATAAAGACATTCTCAGAATACAAAAAAACTAAAAAAAACCCTTTTTTATGATAAACCTGTCTTTAAAGATTGGCAAAAGGCAGTTCTCAAAGCAAAAAGAAAATGATTTTAAAAAATTGGTGCATCAGGAAGAAGAAAGAAACCAGAGAAGCAGAGAAAGGAGAGAACTCTTGGTATATACAACAGACTTTCATTTTTGTCATGAATTCTATAAATCATATTTTATGGCCCAAATAAAAATCATAAGTATATGATACTTAAGACAATGATATTTAAAATTAAAGAGGGCACACAAGAAAATGGAAGTGAAATTTCCACACTTCACTTGAAGCGGTGAAACGTTCATACCAGTAGACTGTTGTAAGTGACATATGTGCCTTGTTGTACTCAGAGCAACCTGCACAAAAACTGTACAGACTCACTCAAATACACCACCGCATGTAAATGGGGGAAACCCAGTTAAAATTGCTTGAGCTGCGCTTTCGACCCAGGCCATCGAGATTCAGAGTTTTGCTCTTCACTGCTGTGCTGCATATCCTCTCAGTAATCCGATGCCACATATTTGCAGAGTAAACATAATATCTAACACTATTGCCCATAAAACAGACACAAATTTAGTTTTGATGGGTTAGTTCACTTCATCCTAATAATAATCTTATCAAGACAGTTATGTTTATCCTTCCTTTATAGCTAAAAAGTGAGAGCAGAAACATTTTAAGTAACTTGCTCACATCTACACAACTATTAAATAGAAGAATAATGGATTTTAACTCAGTTTGAGTCTAGTGTTCACATATTTAGCTATTGTGCACTCTGCCTCCTATGCTGGTACTTTCATTCTTTTTGTAAGAAAGCACACCTAAAACAAACATGGCTATCTCCCTCTCCTAATGTTTGAACGTTGTAATGGTTAATTTTGTATGAACTTGACTGAACTAAGGGACTGACCGAATAGCTTGTAAGACATTGTTCTGGGTGTGTCTGTGAAGGTGTCTTCTAAAGGGATTCGTACTGGGATCAGTACTCCGAGTAGAGAAGACAGCCCTCACCAGTGTGGATGGGCATCACTCAGCCTGCTGAGAGCCAGAATGCCGAACTCACTCTCTCTGCTTGAGCTAAGACATCCATCTTCTCCTGCCTTCACACATCAGTGCTCTGGACTCAGGTTTTTGAACTCAAATCTAACCCACACACCCCACCCCATGACACACACACAACCACTCATTCTTAGGACTTCAGACTGAGACTAAATTACACCAGTGGCTTTCCTGGTTTTCCAGCTTGCAGGCCACAGGATTGATTTCTCTGCATCCCTAACCATGTGAACCACTTGCTATTTTATATTTGTTTGTCTGGAAAATCCTAATATAAGCTTATCATTACCAAGAAGCTAGAATATTAATTCTGAGAAAAACAGAGCTTATTAAGAATTCAGTTTTTATTTTAAAAATAAATATTAAAATACCACTTGAACTTGGCCTGTTGTCTATTGGCTCTCAAGGCATTTTTACTTTGGTTTATTGACTAATTGTTTAAGTGAAAAAACACTGCATTTTTTTATGGGAAGCCCAGATCACTTTCTGTCTGCAAACCTTAGAGCAGTCATCAATTTCTCACTCCCAAAAGCAGCTTGGTGAGGAGCTGGCTACCCTAACAGCTTACCTTGGAGCACCCTATTGTTAGCTTCACAAACTGTCTCACCTGGCTCTTTCATGCCTCTTTTGTGCATGGACCTTCATGAAATTAGTCTCCAGACCATTGTGGTAGCCCAGGGCCAGAAACCATTCTTGTGTGCCAAAGGGATAAACCAGATGAGAAAAAGTGAATATCTAAGTGTTTGTTTTTAAAAGTGTTCAGAAATATTTAACATGGATGTATGAACAATGTAATAAAAAAGGTAAACACTTTAATTTGTCCAAAATAGTTACCTATTTCAGCCCATCTTTGTTGTGATAAAAGCACTCTGATGTAAATAAAGCTTTACAACTTTGTGCTTCATACATTTATGAGTAGGAAGCTATACAGAGAAGGAAGAAGGGAAAAAGCTATGGAGGGAAGACAGATCACATAAAATCACATAATATAAGACTTCTATGACTTAAAGAACATGGTGCTAAGATATTGAATCCTCTAAAAGTTTAAGATGAGAGAGCTGCTCAGATCAATAGTAATTAAAATACAACAAAATTGTGAAGTATAAATTTCTCATCACCTTTTATAACCTCTATTATTAAAAACCTTATATACAGTCCACAGTCAAGAAAACACTTCAGTGAAAGACTTTCATGGGTCAGCCCACCTCGCAGTACTGGATAGGTCAGCTGGTAGTGTTCATGTGCAGGCAGGGCTTGCTCTTAGGGTCTCTAGCTTGGCAAGGCCACTGCCTATGTTCTGAGGTCAGGAACGATGTTGCTTACTGGGCTTGGCATTCAAGTGGCTGCTGGGAGCGCTCCATGGTCAGGCGAGGGTGCTGGCTGTACTTCATGGTTGGGTGGGGCCCCTAGCTGTGTTCTGCAATCACCTCCGTTCATTCAAGATCACAGGCTGTGTTTTATCCAGGGTGATGTCAGTGCTTGGACCCTGCTATTAGGTAAGGCAGTGGTCTGGGCTCCACAATCAGTCCTGGTTGGGTGGAGTCTCAGGCTGTACCTTGCAACCAGGTGGTGCTGCATGCTGAACACAAGATCCAAATGGGACTGCAGGTAGAGTTTCACAGTTGGATAGGGACTCAGCCTGTCCTCTGTGATCAGGTGGACAACACACTGGACTTCATGACTAAATAGACATCTGGCTGTGCTCCACTACTGGGCAAGATCTCTGACTAGAATCTCTGGAAGAAGGGCCTCCAGCTATATTCTGAAGTTGGATAAGGCTAAAGACTCTGCTCTGCATTTCTACAGGGTTGCTGTCCAGTACCTCTCCATGAGTGGTCAGCAAGTTTTGCTTTGTGATTGGGTGGACCCACTGGCTGGGCTCCTTGCCTGGGAGAAGCCTCAAGATGTGTTCCGCAACCAAGCAAAAACATTGGCTAGGTTCTCTGTAGGGCAGTACCGTAGACTGGGCTCCAACTCTGCCTAGGGTCACTTTTCATGCTCCCTCATTATGCAGGCCCAGGGGCTACAGTTAACATTTGGACAGGGATGGTAGCTTGGGTCTTTGCCCAAGTGAGACTTTAAGATAGGATTTGTAGCTGCTTGAGTTATCCGGCAATGCTTCCTGGTCAGGTGTGACTGGAAGGTATACTCAGCCATGGGCTGGGGCTGCGAATTTGCTTTTCTAAACAGATGAGCCTAGAACAGACTCCACAGCCTGCTTGGCTAGTTGACTAGGGACCCAAATCAGGCAGACCTGCCAGACTGAGCTACCTGGGCCGATGGGACCGCAGGCTGAGCTCTGTAAGTGGGCAGAGTGCCTGGCTGGGATTTCTGCTTGGGAGCTGCTGCTGCAAACAGGAATGCAGTGGGTCAAGATCTGAGCACTGGTAGCTCTAAGTCCAGTGCCCTTTTCTGTCTCTACATAATCCTCAGCAGTTAAACCCTGCAGGTCCTCCATAGTGATCCCCATGAGAATAGACCTGAGTAGGCTTCCTGGGAAGTTTCCCACAGTTACAAGAAAGCTAGATATACACCTTGGTCTCTCCTTTGCCGCTGGAAAACTATGGTTCTAAGGCAGCCTTCTTGGTAAGGTGCTGTGCCAGCTCGGGGAAGGGGTGGTGCAGTCAGAGTACAGCTCCTACTCTTTCACTTCTGCTATGGTTCTCAGTCTGTGTGGTCCAGGGAGGTGCCTGTAGCCTCATTCCAGGTTCTAGGATTTCATATAGATAATCATCTTGTCTATGGATAATTGTTAGCTGATTTGCTTGTAAGAGGGACTGAAGTCAGGAATGACCTTTGTGGCCATATTGATGATGTAACTCATCTCCCTGGTATTTATAGATGGATAATCATTTGTGCAAAGCATTGTGATTTCACAGGGCTCTTCTCTGAAGAAGGACCATGAAAAATGAATAATAGGTGGTCTGGGCGTATCTTCTTTTCCATTAGTCTAATTCCATTAGTTTCCATTTCTTCTTTTCCAAAACCCAGAAGGCACTGGGTTTGATCAGTCTGTGAAGTAGAATAGGGTATTGTTTGGATTAAAGATACCCTTTCTATCACTGCATATGTACTGCTTTTAGGAACAAGAAAAATGCTACAATTCTATCTTGAATGAGATGCTCATCCCAAGAGGTAAATAAAATGAAAGGTAAATCAATACTCAGCTGGCAACCACTCACATATAATTGTATAAAAAGAATCTGTACCCTGTAGTAGAAAATAAAAATAACCTAAATTAAAAGATGCTTTGCTTTTATTGTGAATTTAAATTAAAATTCCTTTTAGCCATTTCTGGATGGATTGCTAACCACCACATAAGTTCCTTAATTTTATCTTATTAGAAAGTTTTTCAATTTTTATCTAAATTTCCCTTATAATTATCTATGGAGCAACAGCAGAATTCATAAATTTTTAAATGCATGTGAAATAGTCACAAAAAAAGTCATATAGGGCATGTTCTTTGATCAAAATTTATTCAGATTAGAATCAACAAAAGAAAAATATTTGAAATAAAATCTTCAAACTTTAAAAAATATGATACCTGGAACTACAAAAATGAAAACAACCAAGCAAAAAAAAAAAAAAAGAAAGAAAGGTATAAACCAGTGATTTAAGCTTTCACTTTAAGCAGTTAAATGAAGAACTAACAAAACTCAAAGTAAAAGTAAAGAAATAGTAATGGTAAAAGCATAAGTTATTAGAACAGGATATGGAAAAATAGAAAAATATCAATCAAATAAAAGCTGGGCTTCAAAAAAATGATAGAACATTGACATACTTCCAGGCATGTTGATGGTGGAAATAGTGTTTATCCACAGAGTCATGAGAAAAACACCTCAGGGACCCATGTATAGGGGAATTAGGTATAGCAGTAAAATTCACTCAAGCAAAAAAAAAAAAAAAAAAAAAAGGACTGCCCCAAGGTGCCTAATGTCATCCATGATTCGGTGGTTCAGCTTATCTTGCCACGGACTAAGTCCTGGGCCTGAGGAGCAGAAGTGTCTACCAGGAGGCTTAGGATCCCAAACTAACGCCACCCCCCTGAACTCTGGTAATGTAGCAAAGTTTCTGCTTCGGTTGGACTAGCTAAATCTATAGTTCTGGGGGTGCTCCAGTCTGTGCTGTGCTGCTGCACCCAGGACAGCACTCGGAGCCCTGCAGCTGTTACAAAGAGAAAATGCAAGGAAACGAACATTCGAATGAAGAAACGTGTACTAAACAGGCCTTTGTTAAGCTTTGGTTTTATTACCTCAGGCTTGGGAGAAAGTATGCTTTCTTTCAAATTAATCAGTCTCTCCTAATCCTTTATGGTCTTGGGCTGGGTCCTCCCCATCCAATCCACTCTTTTTCCCAGGTTTTCCAGGCTGGAATTCACCCCTTTATGTCACCATTTGGGGTTCTACGGTTCATGCCCCAAAGTTTGCTGTGTTCCCAGGTTTATACTGCTCAGGTGCTTACCTCCCCTTGTGCCGTGTTGGTTCCTACTGCGCATGTGCCTAGCAAAGGCGTTTCCCCGGCTGTATTTTTTTCCTCCCTCAGGCATCCCAGCTAATGACCAGTAGCCAAATCTTCCTGCTCACTTTGGAGTTTAAGACCCCTCAGTGGAGGATGCAGCTGTGCCCTGGGGAGCAGGTGAATGCTGTGGCTTCCTGGTGAATTAAGTTTACTGTTCAATTCAGTTCCCTAGTGATTCAGGCTAGATGTCTGATTCCATTTGCTAACTAACTAACCTTCCATAACTAACTAGCTACCTATCCTAACAGGCAGACTGATAATGAAAACAGGGAAGCTATAATTACCAATAATGGGAATGACAGATGATTTTCACTCTAGATTCTCCAACATGAAAAGGACAGCAAGAAAATATATTATTACAAACAAATTTATGTCAATAAATTTGACAACTGCAATGGATTGAATGTGTGTGTCCTCCCAAATCCACATGTTGAAACCCTCACCCCAGTCTACTGATAATAGGAGGCAGGCCCTTTGTGTGGCAATTAGGTCATGAGGGTACAGCTCTCAAAATGGGATTATTGTCCTTATAAAGGAGAAACCAGAGAATTCATTTACCCCCTTCTTTCACCATGTGAGGCAATAATAAAAAGACCACAGTCTACAACCCTGAAGAGGGTTCTCACCAGAACTCAACCATGCTGACACTCTGATTTCAGACTTCTAGGCTCCACAACTGTCAGAAACGAATTTATGTTGTCTGTGAGCAATCCAGCTTGTGGTACTTTGTTATAGCACCTGAATTCACTAATACTTCAATGAAATAGACAAATTTCTTTAAGACAAATGCAACTTTCAAATGGTTAAGAAAATTATTTAGCCCACTCAATTTTTAAAGATTGAGTTCATAATAAAAATATTTCAGACCCAAATGAAATCATTGGTGAATCCTGTTAACTTTTTTAAGGTAGAAATAATATAAATCCACTAATTCTTTCAGAAAATGGAAAAGGAGTGGAAACTGTCCAAGTTATATTATAATATCAAAAGGAGACAAAGACATTACTAGAAACAGAAATGTAGAAGCTAACATCTTGGAATGAATAAATAGGATCATGAAGTTTAAACCAAAAATGCAATATTGGTTTAACATTCAAAAATAAATTAATGTCATTTACCATATTGACAGAATAATGGTGGAAGAACCATGTGATTATCTCAATATATGCAAATGTACTCTCACACATTTTCTAGTGGGAATGTAAAATTATACAACCACTTTGGAAAACAGTTTAGCAATTACTTACAGTGATGGAAATACACAATCCACATGATCCAGTAGTTCCATGTCTAGATTTCATTTGTAAAATAAAATACATATGTCCCCTCAAATACTATACACAAATGTGAATAGCAGCTTGATTCATAATAGCCCCAAATTGAAAATAACTGAATGTCAAAATCCAAGTGAATAGCTAAACAATTTATAGTATATTCTCAGCAGTAAAAACAAACAAATTACTAATATATGGAACCACATGGAAGAACAAAACATGCTGAGAAAAATAGATACAAAGAGTATCTATTGTATGATTCCATTCATATGTAATCCTAGAAAAGGCAAAACTCATTCATTACAATCAAAAGCATATCAGTGGTTGTTTTGGGTTTGGAGTAAAGATGGAATGACTGCAAAGCAGCATGGAAAAACTATTTAGGATTTTGGCAATATTACGTTTCTTGATTATAAGGTGTTCACACCAAAAAATTTACATATTTACCAAAATACATCAACCTGTATCCTTAAAATAATTCTATTTTATTTTTTGCAATTTTATCTTAATAATGTTTATTTTAAAGAACAGCAACGACCATAAATTTTTTGAGGATTCCCAGTGTCCAAAGGTACAGGGTCAAGGCTGAACATAAACCCTCCCTTTCCACAGTATAATAAAGCTTTACTCATTCAGGTGCTGACGAGCCCAGCCAGTTTTCTTCCTGGGGTGCTGAGCTCTTAATGAAGCTGGAGGCTAAAAGGTGAGCCCAACCTGCCCCACAACTGCTTACTCTGGAAAAAAGGCACCAATACTCCTCCAGAGGTAATCCTCTTAAAGTTGTAAATTCACAGGAAACATTTTTTTGTGGAGCCCTTCCCTATTCAGACATTCCTGTAGTGTCTGCTTTATCTTCTCTTTCTAAAATATTGTTTTAAATCCTTCTCAGTATGATGATAGACTTATAGGCTAGTAGGGTGGGAAAGTAGCAAGAGTAATTAATTAGTTTATTCAATACCTAATAAACTTTATCAAACCTGGAACACTGTGTGGCCAAAGAGTAGTAAATGGACAAATGGGGCTCTTAAGAGATGAAAAAATATGCAAACTGGAGGGAGACCTGGTGCCCTGGTTTAATATCTCTCTTATTCAACTGTCTTTAAATCAGTTTGCAAAGAATAATGTCCTGGGAAACAAAACATTTCTTTGAAAAGCATCAGAATTCAAGTGAGAATGTTTGTGCATAATCTGGGCCATGTTAGAATTGATGTAGTAGAAAGACAAAAGCTTTTGGTAAGACAAACCTGGGTTTCAGGTCAAGCTCTGCTTTTTTTAGTAGCCTATTTTGCAAAATTGTGAAATAAATGTAGTTGCTTCACATCTTACTTTGGAAAGCTTAGAAAAGTAAAAGATAATTGCAAATCAGTGTTATGGAAATAGTCACATGTAATCTGAATACTTGCACAATATTCATTTTATAAAGCATAGTGTTCATATGCAAAAATATCTGCATATCTTGAATGAAATTTAGAATGGTTTATCCACAAAGATCCAGAGAATGAGACCTCACAAAAAGTGGGACGTATTGAATATTCTCTCCACATTCAATATTTTATAAGTGTGAAAGACAGTTATCTTTGTTAAACTTGACCCGTTTGTGCTAGCGGCAGAGTTTTTTAACCTCTTTAGGTATCAATTTCCTCATCTGTGAAAAGGCAAAGAACACCTACTTTAAAGTTTATCAGATGCTGAAGACCCTTACCTGTGCTCATATCAATATTTTTAACTGAAATAAGCGGAGATAACACAGTAGGAGTTTATTCTATTTCCTTGGGATGTCGTCCACTGGCAACATATCGTTCTCCATCTGAACAGCTTTCCTGAGCATTCATGGGTCAGCTTGGTCCTTAACATTCTTTTATGCTAAAATGTCATTGTTACCACTAAGGAAGAGTCAACCCTGCTGCTTGGATAACTTAGTAGCTCAGTGGCAATCTTCAGTTTTCCCTTTTGCATATTTTTTAAAACTTGTGGCACATAATGGCTATGGATTGAAAGAAAACCACTGGGCCTGTAACCAGAACTCTACAGAATGTTCAACAAGGTTTGCCTTAACATGGATAGTACTATCTAAAGAAAATTTATCCTGCAGAAATAAATCCACAGATTAAAATTTATCTTCACATTTAATTAAACAAATGGTATAATATGAATTTTCAATTACTCTCTTACTATCCATTTTAAATGAGAGATTTTCCTCTTCCCAGCCTGATTTTGAAGTGCCACAAATTAAAGGGAAATGTACCAACATCCAAAACACTTATCCAATTAAAAATAATGAAAAAATATAAGATAATAAATTGTGCAACAAAATGATGATACAGAAAAAAAATTGTAAGGACATTTTTACACAATTACTAAGCACATGAAATATGTAAAAAATCTTTAATGTAAAAATTTTTTATGTAAATATCTTTAATTACTGAAAGCAGAAGGAAAAGAGGGAAATATTTAAATATTCCTAGAACCAAATACAAAGAAGAATATA
Source organism: Tonatia bakeri (assembly GCA_004024845.1). NCBI lineage: Eukaryota > Metazoa > Chordata > Mammalia > Chiroptera > Phyllostomidae > Tonatia > Tonatia bakeri. Next base: position 33,992 of record PVIA01003748.1, read on the forward strand.
CCTAAGGATTTCTTGCAAATATGACAGAATGAATATGGCTTCTTTGCACTCTGCAACATCTGGATGGATTAAAAGAGTAATTCTTGCACAGACCATTTGTACTAGCTGAAGGAGCAAAGTCAAGTGATTAATCAGTGGTGGCATATTTTCTGGGTCTTGAGATCAAGGAGCTTAGGAAGTTAAATTCTAATTCTAATCATTTTAAAATATAGGAATTGAATTTAAAGTCTACAGGAATATTAGCATAGCCATTTATTCATCTGCCTGAAATATCAGGCACCTTATGCAAACTTTTGCAAGTGCTGTATTGGCAATGCACAGCAGAATTATCAATTATGTGGCTGAAAAGCTGATACTCCATGTGGTTGGCTTAGGTGAGAGTTACAGGCTGTGAATTTGAGGGAAGCAAATTATCACCGTTATTTTGAGAAACAGCTTTGTATTCTCACACAGATGTAAAATGTTCTCCTGTTCTACATTACTAGTGATACCACAATGGTCTTCGATTACAGGGATTGTATTTAAACACATATTGGCATTTATTGGCTTGTGTGTGTGTATATGTGCACACATATGCATTAAGTATATGTCTATTGTTCATCTTTTAAAGCTAAAGCACAAAGTATAATTTCCCCCTGGTGATTATTCAATTCAAAGTATAGATTTGTGTGTGTGGGGGGGGGATCTGATAAATGACTAACAAACTATTAGCAAATCATGATAACTAGAAAGAAAGCACACATTCCCTTCCTGGCCTCGATGGCTTACAGACCAGTGAATAAGAAAGCAAGTCCTCCAACAGCAGTTTAAAAGAGCCTACTCCCACTCATCATTCTCTCTACCACTTCTTGTTTCACATTTTTCCTTCTCTTTATCCCTTTGTTTTTCTATAGGTCTCTTTTAATTTTGTTTTAATTGTTGTTGAAGTACAATTTTCTATCTTTTACTCCCATCCCAACCCACCCACCCAGCCCTCCCCTCCTTCCTCCCATTTCCACCTGCCCCTAGTCTTTTATCCATGTGTCCTTTATACTTGTTCCTGTAAACCCTTCCCCTTTTCCCCTGAAATTCCCTCCCCTCTCCCCTCTGAACACTGTCAGCCTGTATGTCACTTTATAATATCATTCTCTTTGCCACCATCTTTCTTTTGTTCTCTCCTCCTGGTTTTCCCCATATGCTTGGCTTCTGTTTGATACTATAGCCATGCAGACATACATATACAGGCATAGTATCTACGAGCTACCAGTCATTAAATGGTTTATAGGCCAGACACAGTCCTAGTAGTTTTATGTGTATTTATTTATTTTATTCTTACAGCACTCCTATGAAGAAGTACTATTATTTTCACATTTCCATCCAGGAGGAAACAGGAACGCATGCAGGTTAAGTCACTATTCAAGGTCACAAACTAGGGAATAGCAGAACTTGCCGTTCTGTATTTTTACCTCCACATTCATTCACTATACCATACATACCTTTTGTAGTTTGCATTGTAATTTTTACCATAATAACATTGATGTTGTTCTTGATAATTTCAAAAGCAGGTGAACCTTGGCTAATATTCTCAATAGACTGCCAAAAGATTATGTCCAGCCTGACCCATATACATACACAAATAGAACTTTTATATCTATATAACTAAGTTTTTATCCAACTTTTTCATCTTTTGTCCATGATTATATTCTATTTCAAATAACTTCTGACCCTGGAAAATTTCTTAAGTTTATTTACAAACAAATACTTTACACCTTTGTTTTAAAAGACCAGATGTTAATGGTAGCTAAGTTTTCATGTGAAGTCCGATGGAAAACAACGCCCTCTGAATCAAAGCTTTAGGTTTGTGCCTGGGACTTTATGACTAAGTACACAGCTGAGGGTGGGGGATGGAGGGAATTGTTTCACCCTGACTGTAAAACTCCTCATCTTGTACTAGTTCCTCTAGTTTTCTGAGCATTTGTAAGAAATTGAGTAGATTACACTGGGACAGAGCAGTTAGTTTTCTGCCTAAGAGTGAAATAAAGGTGTCCTCCTTGACATTGTCACCACAGCCAAGGTAGCATGCTGTGATGAAGAAGGCCTGGGTCCGCAAACCATCACATGTGGATTTGAATAATCCCGTCCCACTTACAAATCACGTAAACCAGACCAACTCATCAATAATTTTGTCTTGACTTGCACATCTATGTCAGGAGCAAAACCTCTGATAATATTTATGTAAAATAGAAATTTTAATTTGATCTCCAAATACAAATAGTGATCTACTTACTCTCTTCCACAGAGTTTGAGAACAATAACTTTAATTTTCCTGAGTTAAGTTTTCCATTGTCATTATATTATTGACAATTATCTTGGGTAAACAGTTATTTTAAATTCAAATAACAGGAAAAAAATTACTTATCCAAATGCCCTGATGCTTAAGTTATTTTCTTATAAGAGAAGTTCTTTATGGAAATATAAACAGTCAGCAGATTTTAGTAATATATTGTGAATTCAAAACAAATTGGATTAGAAGGCCTTAAGGCAGTTTTAATTAAACAGAGCAGGGACACCCTCAAAACCTAAAGTCAGGGTTATGCTCACCTTCGACTTCCTCTTCATCTGGTAGAGACCTCACTCTGAGAAGATAGAATAATTCCTCAGATATAAAACACCAGCAGCAGCCAATCTAGGGAGTCTTCTCCAGGAATGCAAAACCTCAGATAGGGGTCATCATGACTCTTTGCAAGAGCAGAAAATAATTTACTGTTCTGTCTAGAACCTCAGAATGCTGGAATAAAGAGAAACCAGTCTTTTGTTGGCAGGGCTCAGACACATGCTGAGAAACCCAGGAGTATAGGTATGAGGCCCCCCAAACCCCTAGGAAATGGAGTCCAGGGAGCTTACATGACAGACTGTGAGTCTGGCAGCTACGCTGGATCTCCACCAGGTGGGGACAATATGCTTTATTATGGACCCTTTCTATAGCCTGATCTATTCAAAAATTTTCAAAGTGGGGGAATAAAAATATTAATCCCCCCTTACTCCCTTCTCTGGCTTTTTTTTTTACCTGTGCTTAAACACCTCCAGGGGCTAAAGACCCCCATCTATTAAAATAGCAAGTCTAAAATAGGATCCTTTTTGTTATTTCAAGAGTGTTTCTTCATTCTGAGAATATCTACATATAGGGGTGGGTTCCAAATACTGGAAGCCTTAAAGACCTAGGAGAAGGCCTGAGAACAAGGTTAAAATTATCAGGCATTTAATTCACAAAGAAAGGATGAAAATATTCAAATGAGAGAAACATCTGAAAGTAGAGATCAGGTACTTGAAAACAAACAGAAAAACATTTGTAACCTGACCATTTTACCAAGGATAGTCTTCATGTCCTTTGACTCTGCTTCTCAGACTTCTCCAGCTGGTCAACCCTGCCTTTATTTATACATTACAAGTATCTTTCAGTTTTGTACTGCGGTCAAGTCATAGATGTATAAAAATTGATAAAAATTGTTTAATATCCTTTGAATTGAGTATCCTGGTAAATCATTGCAATTGCCCAACTAAAGGAAGACAGAAAAACCTGTCAAGTTATATCAGAGAAGGAAATCACATGGTGAGATGTGGTGAAAGGAGGAAAATATCTATGGTAAAGAGATCTAAGTCCTCACTGCAGCTCTTCCAGCTACCAGTTGCATGACCTAGCCAAGTTACTTCACTGCTCTGCACATCTGTTCCCTCACTTGCGAGATGGGTACCGTCCACACAGGGTTGGTGAAAGCATTGCCACATGGGGTAGTCATGCCAAAGCTCAGTGAAACCCACAAAACACTGTACAAATGTTAGTTATCCTTTTTCTTACTTCTTATTTTCTTTTCTTCCTTTTTTCTTTCTTTGTGACTTTTTCTCTCATTTCTTTATCATTTATGTGTAATAAAGAAATGTACCTATGGGTTGAATCTCCTTAATTAAGAGGGGTACTTCTGGATGCAAGTAAACCAAAAAAAAAATAAAATCCTCTAATTGTCTCATGGAATAGGAAAAGAAAGTGTTTGGAAACAGGGAAACATGAGTACAAATACGAAATCATGTCATCATTCAACTTTATTTTTGCATTCACAAAATGTGATAAGACCTCAATGAGCTGCTATGAGTTTAAATAAAATGACATGGAACTACTTCCTGGTGTTGAGTCACATAAGTTCTTTATATGTTTTGGAAATTAAACCTTTGTCTGATGTATCATTGGCAAATATGTTTTCTTATACAGTTGGCTCCCTTTTCATTTCGATGATGATTTCTTTAGCCATGTAGAAGCTTTTTCACTTGATGAATTCCCATTTGTTTATTTTTTCATTGTTTCCCTTACCCTAGAAGGCATATAGGCAAAAATATTGTTGTATGAAATATCTGAAATTTTACTACCTGTGTTTTCTTCTAGGATTTTTATGGTGTCACAACTTATATTTAAGTCTTTCATACATTTTGAGTTTATTCTGGTATATGGTGTAAGTTGGTGGTCTTGTTTCATTTTATTTTTGCATGTACCAGTCCAGTTTACCCAATACCATTTATTGAAGAGACTGTCTTTATTCCACTGTATGCTAGACAAACTACCCAATTAAAAATTGGGCAAAGAACCTGAACAGACCCTTCTCCAAGGAAGATATACAAATGACCCACAGACATATGAAAAAATGCCCAATATCACTAGCCATCAGAGAGATGCAAATTAAAATCACAGTAAAATATTATTTCACGCCTGCCAAAATGGCTATCATTAATACATTAACAAACAACAAGTGCTGACAAGGATGTGAAGAAAAGGGAACACTTCTGTACTGTTGGTGTGTTGCAGACTTGTGCGGTCAATGTGGAAAACAGTGTGGGATTTTCTCAAAAAATTAAAAATGGAATTGCCTTATGACACAATGATCCTACTCCTAGTATATATCTGAAGAAACGCAAAACACTAATTCAAAAGAATATATGCACCTTTGTGTTCACCGCAGCATGATTTACAACATCCAAGCTATAGAAACAATGCAAGTGCCCGTCAGTAGATGAGCAGGTGCAAAAGCTGTGGTACATTTATACAATGGAATACTATGTAACAGTTAAAAAAAGAAACTCTTACTTTTTGTGACAGCATGGGTGGAAACTATTATAAGTGAAATAGCCAGTAAGTGAAGGACAAATACCATATAATCTCATGTATATGTGAAATCTAGTGAAGAATGATGTGGGATTGTCTGAGGGAGTGGGAGGGGGTTGGGTGGAGGAGAGCAAAGAGGGAAAATTTGGCACAACTGTAAAAGCATAAACAATTAAATATTGTAAACATGACATGGAACTAGTATTTAGCATATGCTACATTTAATATTCCAGTTTATTTCTTTGTCATTTGATTAAAAAAGGATTAATATAATAATTATACCTTGAAAACCATATAGATTTCAAATCAATGTTTTTAACTTTTTGTCTTTTAGCCATTCCCAAACCCTTCAAACTTAAAATAGATAGCAGAATATATATAGTAAAATAAAACTTTAAAACAACATAGCCCCATTAAAAAGCAATAGATATTTTATGACACAAATCAATAAAGTTTATCCTGGTTCAAGATCTAAAATCACAGTCAGCAGAAATTTTGCTCTCAAATTGCTCTATCCAACACAGCTGTCATTTAAAATGGAAGGTGAAATAAAGAGCTTTTAAGACAAAAGAAGGCTAAAAGAGTACATCTCCACCAAGCCAGCACTGCAAGAGATGCTAAAGGGACTGCTTTAAGAAAAAGAAGAAAGGCAGAGAGAGAGAGAGAGAAGAATACAGGTCCAAAGGGAAAAAATGCAATGAAGTACCTATCAATAATAACCTTAAGTATAAATGGATTAAATGCTCCAATCAAAAAGGATAGAGTAGCTGGGTAAATAGGAAAACACAATCCACATATATGCTGTCTACAAGAACCCCACTTCAAAACAAAAGATTTATATAGGTTGAAAGTGATGGGATGGAAAAAATGTTCTAAGAAAATGGACATAAAAAAAAATCTGAGGTAGTAATACCTATATCAGACAAAATAGACTTCAAAACAAAGGCTATAACAAGAGACAAAGAAGGTAACTACATAAAATTTAAGGGAGTGGACCCACAAGAGGATATACTCTTGTAAACACATAGGCATCCAACATAGGAGCACATAAATACACAAAGAAAATCTTGGAGGACCTTAAGAAAGAGATTGACAGCAATATAGTCATCATAGGGAATTTTAACTCCACTGTCAACAATGGATAGATCTTTCAAACAAAGAATCAAAAAGGATATTGTGGCACTGAACAACATTCTAGATCAAATAGACTTTATTGATATTTATAGAACATTTCATCCCAAAGAAGTAAAGTATACATTCTTTTCAAATGCATTTGGATCATTTTCAAAGATAGATTTCAAGGTAGGACACAAACCAAGCCTTAACAAATTCAAGAAAATTGAAATCAGATCAAGCATCTTATTGGATCACAATGGCTTCAAACTAGAAACCAGCCCCAAGGGAAAAACTCAAAAATATTCAAATACATGGAGACTGAATAACTTGCTATTAATTAATTAATGGGTTAAAAATGAGATCAAGAAAGAAATCAAAAAGTATGTGGAAACAAATTAAAATGAATACAACAACAACCCAGAACCTTTGGGAACAGTGAAGGCAGTTCTGAGAGGGAGGTTTTAACTAAGCAAAACAAGCTTTGTTACAGAAGATATAAAAATCCCAAATAAACAACATAACCCTACGTCTAAAAGAACTAGAGGAACAACAACAAACACAGCCCAGAGCAAGTAGACGAAAGGAAATAATCAAGATCAGAGCAGAATTAAATGACATAGAAACTGAAAAAAACAATTCAAAGAATCAATGAGTCCAGGAGTTGGTTCTTTGAAAAGGTAAACAAAATTAACAAACCTTTAACCCAACTCACAAAAAAAAAAAAAAAAAAAATAGAAAGATGACCCAAATAAATAAAATCAGAAATGAAAGAGGAGAAGTAACTATTGATACCACGGAAATACAAAAAATTGTAAGAAATTACTATAAACAACTACCTGTCAAGAAACTGGACAACCTGGCAAAATGAAGAAATTTCTGGAAATATACAATCTCCCAAAACTGAATCAAGAAGAGGCAGAAAGCCTGAACACAGTGATAACAACTAGCAAAACTGAAGCAGTAATCAAAAAAGTCCCGGCACACAAAAGCTCTGTACTGGATCACTCCAGAGGTGAATTTTACCAAACAGTCAAAGAAAAACTAACACCTATCTTTCTCAAACTACTCAAAAAAACTCAAGAGGGAAGACTCCCAAACTCTTTTTATAAGGCCAGTGTTATCATAATTCCAAAACCAGGTAAAGACACAACAAAGAAAGAAAATTACAGGCCAATATCTCTGATGAACATAGGTGCTAAAATCCTCAACAAAATATTGGCACTCTGGATCCAGAAGTACATTAAACAGATCATAGACCACAAGCAAATGGGATTTACCCAGGAATGCAAGGATGGTCTAACATTCACAAATCAATAAATGTAATACATCACATAAATCAGAGGTGGCAAACACAAGGCCCATGGGCTGAATCTGGCCTTCCATCTTGTTTTTTCTGGCCCAGCACCTTGTTTCTATCCAGTGACAATGCCAAGCTCTCATTTAACTGTTAAGGAGTAGTTACATTTATACAGACCTCAAATTACCTTTGGCCCTTTTAAGGCAACCACAAGGCTGATGGGGCCCCTGGTGAAAATGAGTTTGGCACCCCTGACATAAACAAAATGAAAGACAAAAATAACATTATTAAATCAAAAGAGACTGACAAAGCATGTGACATAATCCAGCACCCATTTATGATAAAAACACTAGCAAAGTGGAAATAGAGGGAGCATACCTCAACATAATATAGACACCTACAGCCAATATTATATTCAATAAACAAAAACTAAAAGCATTTCCCTTAAGATTAGGAACAAGACAAGGGTGCCCACTTTCACTACTCTTATTCAACATAGTACTAGAAGTTCTAGACACAATAATTAGACAAGAAAAAGAAATAAAAGGCATCCAAATTGAAAAGGAGGAAGTAAAATTGTCATTGTTTGCCAATGACATGATAGTGTACATAGAAAACCTTACAGTCTCCACCAAAAAACTACTCAACCCAATAAGTGAATTCAGCAAAGTAGCAGGATACAAAGTCCATATTTAGAAATTGATAGTATTCTTACACACTGAAAATGAATTATCAGAAAGAAAACTAAGGAAAAAATCCCACTTAATATAGTAACAAGAAAAATAAAGTTCTTAACAATAAATTTAACCAAGGATGTAAAATACCTGTGCTCAGAAAACTATAGAACATTGAAAAAAGAAATTGAGGGACATACCTATAAATGGAAGCACGTACCATATTCATGGATTGGAAGAATTAACATCTTTAAAATATTCATACTACCCCAAGCAATCTATGGATTCAATGCAATTCTTATTAAAATACCAATGGCATATTTCCATATATAGAATAAATATTCCAAAAATTTATATGGAACCAAAGAAGATTCTGAATAGCCTCAGCAATCTTGAGGAAGAAGAACAAAGTTAAAAGGATCACAATACCTGATATTAAACTATATTACAAGGCCACTGTAATCAAAACAGCCTGGTACTGGCATAAAAATAGACACATAGATCAGTGAAACAGAATAGAGACACCAGAAATAAACTCATGTCTGTATGGTTAATTAATATTTGACAAAGGAGGCATTAGCATACAATGGAGTAAAACCAGTATCTTCAAAAAATGGTGTTAGGGGAACTAGACTGTCACATGTAAAAAAGTGTAGCTAGACCATCAACTTACACCATACACTAGAATAAACTCAAATTAGATAAAGGACTTAAATATAATCTGTGATACCATAAAAGTCCTAGAGGAAACCATAAGCAGTAAAATTTCAGACATTCCACATAGCAATATTTTTGCCAATATAGGGCAAGGCAAATCAAGGCAAAAATAAACAAATGGGTCTACATCAAATTAAAAATCTTCTGCATGGCTAAAGAAACCATCATCAAAATGAAAATGGAACTGACTGTCTGGGAGAACATATTTGACAATGATATATCAGACAAGGGTTTAACCTTCAAAAGATATAAAGGACTCCTATGACTCAACACCTGGAAAACAAACAATCCAATTTAAAAAATGGGCAAAGGACCTGAATAGACACTTCTCCAAGGAGGAGAGGCAGAGGGCTCATAGAGAAATGAAACAACACTCAACATCACTAGCCATCAGAGAGATGCAAATTAAAAACACAACGAGATACCACCTCACACCTGCCCAAATGGCTACTGTTAATAAATCAGCAAACAACAAGTACTGGTGAGGATGTGGAAAAAAGAAACCTTAGACCATTGGTGGGAATGCAGACTGGTGCAACGCTCTGAAAAACAATGTGGAGTTTCCTCACAAAATTAAACATGGAACTGCCTTTTGACCCAGTGATTCCACTTCTGGGAATATATCCAAAGAATCCTGGAACACCAATTCAAAAAAATACATGCATCTCACTGTTAATAGCAAGGTTATTTACAATGCCAAAATTTAGAAACAGCCTCAGTGTCTATCAGTGTATGAGTCGATAAAGAAGATATGGTACATTTATAAAAGGAAATGCTATGCAGCAGTAAAAAAAGAAAGAATATCTTACCTTCTGTGACAGCACAGATAGAAATGGAGACTATTATGCCAAGTGAAATAAGCCATGAAATGAAAGACAAATACTATATGACCTTACTTATAACTGGAACCTAAGGAACAAAATATACTAATGAGCTAAATAGAACAGAGGCACAGAAACAAGGAACAGACTGATAGCTGTAAGAAGGGCAGGGAGAGGGTGAGACTGGTTGAAAGAAGTTTCAATGGATTAGACAATGAATATATGCATCACCCATAGACATGAGCAGAGTTGCAGGGATTGACTGTGGGAAGGGTGCACTGGAGTAGTAAGGGGAACAATTGGGACAGCTATAATAGCATAAACAATAAAAAAGTTTTAAAAAATTGAGAAATATTTTACAAAAAGAGCCACAAATGAAAAAAGAAAGATGAAATATAAAAAACACACCTATTAAATTAAAAAACTGATTCAGGTGATGAACTCTAGAATGGATATAGTAGTTGAGCAGACTTGAAGAAATAGGAGATAATATCAAGAAATTCACTCACAGGGCAGAGATAAAAGAGATTTTAGAAAATAGAAGAGCTTTCAAGAAATATTCAAGCAATATTATGAGTCTCTAACAGATATGTATTGTCATATATGTCACATATGTTTGTCAAAGGTGAAGGGATGGGGAAATAGAGGAAAGGTGAAGGGGATTAAGAAATACAAATAGGTAGTTACAGAATAGCATGTAGGTACAGTGTAGGAAAGGGAGTAGCCAAAGAACATATATGCTTGACTATGGATATGAGCAATGGCATGGGGATTGCCTGAGGAGTAGGGGGTGCTGGATGGAGGGGGCCAAAGAGGGAAAGTCGGGACAACTGTAATAGCATACTCAACAAATGTAACTAAAAAACAAATAAAAATTAAAAGCTGTAAAAGTATGTAAACTAGATTATGAGTCTCTAACAGATATGTAGATATGATATTCAATAATATGCAGCACTAATTATAATTAGAAAATCACATTGCAAACTTAAAATAGAAGAGAATTTCTGTAATATTATAAAGCTATCTATCAAAAAAAGCACCACAAATATGTAATAATAAACCTTTAGAAACATTTACTTCAAAGACAAGATCACTAACTATGACCCACTCCTTCATTCAGCTTTCATGGTATGATGTGACAATACATTTAAAAATAAACTGACATGATAATTGGATAGACAGAAATAAAAGTAACCTCACTTGAAGGGGATATAAGCAACTATATAGAAACCAAAAGAATCATGGGTGGAGAGGGAGGAAATAAACAATAGAGTTTGACAAGCTTTCTCAAAGCTATATTAATATACTCAAATCAATAATCCATTGGAAAATGTAATAGAACAAGTGACATGTAATTCAAAAGGCAACATTCAAATAATAATAGTCATATAAACTTCTTAGGAATAAATCTTAATAAGAGGTGTTCAAAATATTTCTGAATATAATGTAACTTAGTTGAGGCAAAATAATACCCCAATAAAATATATACCCTCCTTAAGATGTTAATTCTTTAAAGAATAACATAAATTTAATAAGTCACATAAAAGAATAGTAATGGGATTTATATGGAAAGGGACAAGGTCCACATAAGTCAAGAAAATTTCAAGTAGCAAAATGCTGTGAGGAAGTTACACCTACTTCAACATCAACATTTATTGCAAGTATAAAATAATTTAAATAGTGTGTTTTATTGGTACAAATATACTTCCTTTTATACCTAGCCTCTGAAGTAGCATAGGTTTCCCTCTTTTTCTATGTATATACATATAATTGCATATAATAGGTGTCATTTTAAGTTAAAGGGAAGAGAATACATACTTCATTTTGGGCATCAATTTGCTATCTATATTAGAAAATAGATTTATACCTCAATACCTTACACTACATGTATACACACACACAGAGTCACACAAACACACAATTTCAAGTAGATTAAATAGCTAAATGCTAAAAACAAATATTTAAGCATGTAAAAGGAAATAAAAAGATATCTCTAGTTGTTCTACAAAGGTTTTCTTGTACTGACTTTAAAAACCACTTATAATAAAGGAAATTATTAATATATTTGTATAGGTTAAATCAATAACTTTTATACAACAAAGCATTGCATAAAAAAGCATTGCATAAAAAAATAAAATGTGAAAAGAAATTCAGACTAGGAGAAGTTATTTGCATAAATATCTGGAATAGATGAGCAACTCCAGCAAATCAACTAGAAAAAAAAACTAATCTAATAAAAAGTTGAGAAAGTAGAAAAACTAACAAATTTCTGATGAGGATGCTTCAAAAGATGTATTGATGAATATAAAATTCCCCCAAAGTTTAATTGCTTAAAACAAAAAGCATTTATTATGTCACTCTTTCCTTTGATCTGAAATTAGAGAGCGGTTCCGATTCAGGGTTTCTCATGAGCTTTCAGGTAAAACATCAACCAGGGCTACAAGCAGAAGCTTGATTGGATCTGGAAGATCCATTTCCAAACTGGCTCACCTTTGGAAGAAGGCCTCAGTTCCTTGCTAAGTTGTTGACAGGGGCCATCAGTTGTTTGCTGCCTATTGTCAAAAGGCCTGTTTTTCTTACCACACAGACTTCTTCATAGGCTGTGTGAATACACTCACCATGTGGCAGCTGGCTCTGCTCCCCTGCTCCCGCCCCCCAGCAAGAGATCCAAAACAGCATGAAGCAGGAAGCCACAGACTTTTGTACCTGGCCTCTGAAGTAGCATAACCTTTTCTTTTTTTTTCCTTTTTTTTTTTCTGTTAGAAGTGATTCACAAAGACTTTCCACATTGCAAGAATAAGGACATTAGGTTTCATTTTTTAAAGGGTGTCAAAAAATTTGTCCACATATTTGAAACCACCTCTGATGATGATGACTCAAAGCTCATATGTTACCATCAGTATTTAACTAATTATTAATGGGAAAGGGAAGCAAAGGGACTTAGACCTTGAACTTAATAAACTGGGAAGCATAAACCTGTTTGCTTTACTATGAAGCTACAGCTTTTTGCACTCCAGGGACACACAGCTCCACCAAGGGGATTAACACTCCTCCCTCACCCCCTTTGATACTGGATTATTGGGGGGGCATGGGAGGAGGTGTTGGACCATAGAGGTCTGCCAGTCTAACTAGGGGGTGGACCTATCCAAAACCCGAGAAAGCTTGGGAAGTTGATTGGTTCTTTTGAAAAAGCATCTGGTCTGTCCCAAACCCAGGCTAACAAAATCCCAGGGGAACAAAGAAGCTCTCTCTCCCTCTCTCTCTCTCTTTCCCCTCTCCCCCCTCCTTTCTCTCTCTTGCCCAGGTGACCCATACTCAAATGTCCTCTCTCCATAGCCATGTGTCCTTAGCAGCCACATGGCCAACAGCCACATGGACTCTGCCACCAGAGCAGCTGGGAACAAGTTCAACTATCTGGATGGGGACTGAGATCACTTAGCAGCTGCCGGCAGGCTCCAAAGGACTGAGCTTTAATATGAAGCAAAAACTCTGGACATTAGCTTTTGCTTTGGCCTTGCTGAAGACAAGATTAGACCATTTCCATGGCAAAATGATGAAAATGGGGCATTGGAAAGTCAAGACGGAAACCCCTTTAATACCTTAACTTTATATTATCAACAAACCATACCACAGAGCCCCATCCTCCTGCGCTGGTCTCAGGAAATTTTCTCTTGGCACCATGAAAACTCGTTTTCTCCTGATAACACATAGACTTGAGAAAACATGTACCACTTTAATGGTAATCAGGAAAAGAAAATCACACAAGAGAATATCATTTCATATCCATCAGTTTGACATAAGTTTAAATTTCTAAAACTAGCAACTGCTAATAAGTATGTAGAGTATCAGGAGCTCTTACTACTGTGAAGTGTTACAATTACTGAAGTTTAAACCCACATACCTTATAACCTACCAATCTCTCTTTTAGATATATACCTAAAACTCTAGCACAAACACATAAAAATAATAAGTATAGTATGTTTATCATGGCATTATTTGTAATAGCAAAAATGAAATAACATAAATATCTAACAATGGGAGAGTAGATAAATTAATAGTAATGTACCCATGCATATTATTACTATACAAGTATAAGAATTACTTAACCTGAGCTACATTTATCAAGATGGACAGAATTTAAAAATAAGATGTTAACGTTTTTATTCTAAATCTAGATGCAGAACAGTATTCTCTAGTAAAGTTAAAACAGTCAAAACAATATATAAACATATACAAATTGACATATATGTGTGTGTACCTCACATAGGCATATTAAATGTGTGTGATGTGTACATGTATACATACATATGATGCAACTCATACATGTGACATCAAATGTAAAACACCAATGGAACTGATAGGTCCAACTTCAAAACAGTAGTTCCTTCTGGAAAGAGACAAATGGAATAAGTCAGCGAAGTTTATAAATAAATTTCAGAACTCTCTGAAGTGGTTTCCTTCTTTAAAACTTAAATCCTAAAAATATTAAATATACTAAATGTTGAAATTGGTACAGTCAAAACTCTACTTTTTAAAAATATTCATAATGCAAATTTTTTTAAATATTGAGGAGGAAAACAAATGTTTGCCAATCATACTATAAATTCAAGAAATGTAGGATTGAATTTTGGATTTGTCACTGTTTAGCTGTGTAAACCAGGGAACATCATTTTCCATCTTCAATTTATAGGTTCTTCATTTTAAATATGGATATTTTGTGATTATAAAATGACATAGTATTTGCAGAGTATCCAGTACAAACTATATACTAAATAAATGTTTACTAATATAAATTTAACCTGCATCCATTTCTCTCCTCTTTAAGTGTCATTCATTTTTCTGTAGTATTGGTAAAGATTCAATTGGAATTTGATAGTTCTAATACCCTTCCGGAGTCATCTAGCTGACAACTGCTTCTCAGCATCATGGGTTCCACCAATCGTGTCACCTACTATCTGAAACTCCTAATTTCAGTCATTCTCAGGGACTGCTGCTATACGTGTATCTCAAGGTTTACTGAATGGTTGGGATAACTAAATAACATAAAAAGGTTAATTATAGCTATATTATATTTGACTTTCCCATAATCAAAATGAAAGTTTTCAAGAGCATTAAACCTTTCACTGAGGGAACCTCACAGATGTCTCCAGTTCTTAGCCTGATCTTCTGTTGTTAGACACCATTTGGAAAGAACTCACACACAACTTCTCACTCCTGCACTATAAACCTCCCTCATCTTTTTAAGGAAGCCTACTGTGTGCACTCACTAGAACTGGTTTCCCTCTAGACCTTTTTTTCTTGAAAGTTTTATTTACGCATTAAAGAACACTGCATGGTTGTCACCAGGACAGCCTATGGTGGCCTTTGGCATTCCTAGACCCACAAGATAGTGCAGGATTGTGAGGTTGCTTGGATACCCTAAGACTCAGGGAGCATTCCAGAGCAGGCATGAACATGCCAAGTCTGCTTTTTTTGAAAGTGTGAACTGCACACAGTTTTGGTTTTCTCTGTGGCCAGCAGGTAACCCATTCAGTCCTTTGCAAACATATATACTTACAGATGAGTAGCTCATTTCTCAAAAACATGTATAAGAATAACGTTTAAATATATTTTATGGCAAATATTTTCCTAAAATCTTCCCAAATATGTTATCCATCTGCATCACAATAGGGTTGGTATTTCACATAAATGCTTAGATTGTTAGCATTTTGCATTTCTCTCACCCCTCCCATTCTCAAATGGCACACTCGTGCCAGAATTAAGAAATAGGCCTATTCCTGAGCCAAATACTACCTGGTGATTTCTATTTTAACTATGAAAACACCAAGCTGAAGATTTAAAGAACTTATAAGAACACTAATAAGAGCTTAATTTGTTAGATAAAACTTCTCATACCTTCTGCTGGTGGTGGGGAAAAGAGAGAGGAATGCTGGGGCGGTGGAAGTACATCGTTTAGTTGATTGCTATTACTGTTGTTATTATGGTTGTCACTTATAAAATCAGTATACTTTCCATTTGGCTTTATGGAAAGTTGCTTATAAATATTACGCAATGACTTATATTCAGATTAATATTTTATCTTTACATTTTTTCTTTTTTATATATTTCATGTATATGAATAGGCCTAGAACTCTGTATATGGTGATCACTGAGTGGGATTAAAGAGATTTACATTCTGATTATTTGGCTTGGCAAGTAAAAAAAAGAGAAAGTATTCTTATAATCCTAATGTACTTACAGTAAAAAGGAAGAGGGAGAAAATGAGAGAAAAACAAGGAGAGAATGAAATGCGAGGATTTGATGGGAAACAATGATAGATTCATTCTTAACCAAGTCAAGACCTGGTGTCAGTTTTAAAGCGAATTGCTACCAGCAAACAGAATCAGTTCACCAAAAGGCAAACTAATGAAAATCTAATGGATTAGGTTGGACAAATGCCACCCTAACTTGGGCGCTTCCAGTGCGGTTACTCAGGTGCACCACCAAAAATATCATGGCGAGAGCAAGAGCTCAAACATTAGATGCCGATTCCAGAAACTTTGGCAACTAATCTTCCCTTTTTTAAAAAATAAGGTTTTCTCCTACTTAATAATGTTTTTTTCCCTGCAATTCACAAAACAAACATCCCTTTAAATTAAATTATTGTTCATCATGATAAAGTTAATTGAAAAACATGTTTTTCTAACTAAATGGAAGCCTGCATCATGCAGGCAATAAACATTCTTGCTTGAAAGGAATTCTTGCTCCTTCTTCTAAGACTGCCATGGGAATAAAATAGAAAAAGAAAGAAAAAGGAGGGGGGAAAAAGCCTTGCATTGCCCTCAAGTTGTGTCTGGCTTAAGAGCCAGATGGGATTTTGTAGCCTAAAAGTCTTTTATTCACTTCTGTATTTAGCACCCACAAATTTCCCTTTTGGCCAATCGTGTTCCCCAAACCCAAGTGCAAGCCATTTCTGAGGAATGCTTGTGTCAGTGGCTCCTTGTTAGCAGCCACAGCTAATCTGCCCCACTGGACACTTGGCAAAAGTTTATTTTATAGCACCTGGAGGCCCATACAATGTCGGATGAAAGGGAAAGGAGTGGTTGGTCTATAACACCAGTACATTCAATGCGGGTGGGAAATATTTTCAAGTGCAGACTGTGGGTCAGGACTCAAAGGAGGGTAGCCTTTATAACATAGGCCTACCCCTGAACAGGACAGTGTTTGTGGAGTTTTCACTTCTCCTGTTGATAGCAACAATTTCCTGCAGATAGAAATTTACACACCTGCCCATGTGCTATCGTAGCATTTTTCTTGAACCTTTCTAACAGCAGATTATTAAACCCTGCCTTACAACTTTGTGGCTTTTTACTTTTATGTCTGTCTCATCTACTTGTCAGTAAACCCTTGTTTGTTTGTTTTTTTTTAATTCCTAAAAACCTCACAAAGCCTAATATGGGGTTTGACCTACTGTATATATTCTGGAAATATTTTAATGAACTATGTTTTCCTCTTTTTCCTACAGATCAATCATCCCCCAAGAATCTGTGTTTAGAATGGAGAAGATGATTCACAGATAATGTCCTTTTGAAAATCTATAAGCAGGTGAAATCTGCTCAGAGTGAAACGTGGCAAGGTTGGGAAGGGGAAGGTAAATAGATTCCCATTGCTCATGTTTTCTCTATGCCAGGACCATTATATAACTTAACTTCCCCCAAATCTTATAGATATATAATACTACCTCCACTGTTTTAAGTAAGAAAACTGAAATTTAAAGGAACAAAATTACTTGCCCAAACATGCAACTATTTTATGCTAAATATGGGATTCAAGCCTATGTGTGTGACTCCAAATCATGTGATTTATCCACTAAAAATAATGTGGAGAAGAAAAAAAGTTGTATAATAACTGACGTATAAATGGAAGAAAAAGATTTTTTTAAATATATGAAAATATATTTATATTGAATGGGAATCTTCCTTGAATTTTTTCCTTACCAGTAGAACATTTTTAAAATTTGAAAACAGAAACTGCCAAATTTTACACATTTAATTGCTTAGTGTCTAAGTGAATAAAACCTGCCTTACTTTTTTATGAAGTAATTCTTTCAACATTGATTTAACAAAATAATACGATCTGGTGTCACCTGATTATTTAACAAGTGTTCAGTAAAAGAGATTTTTTTTTAGCATTCAGAACAATCACATCAGAGGTTCCTCAAAGATAATATAGTGTTGAGGCAGGAAATAGGAGGGAGGAAACTCTGGAGGTGCCCCAGGACTAAGATAAAGGACATCCACACAGGACAGAGACCCTGTTCAAAGATCAGTTGTGCACGCTATCTGGAAAAGTGCTGAATCGTGATAACTCATAAATATACCTGCACAGAAGATGCTACATGAACCCTTTGCTTCATTATAACAGCATTATAATAAATTAACATTGTAGGACGCCCTTTCCCGGTGGCCAATCAAGGAAAATCTTGGGAGACCGCATTCGCAGTAGCTTTAAAGTAATATAACTACTTGAACATGCACAATAAAATCCCTTCAAAACTAGCCAGGAAATATCTGCCCTTTAAGAACAGAATCCCTCCATCCCCTGATGTCAATATCTGCTTGGAGTTGGCCAGCTCCCATGTTCTGGGGAGTGTACTATCACTTAACAAATCTGTTCTCTCTCTTTGTGCTATAAACTCTCTGTGTGTTTGGCTCAATTCTTTGTCCATGATCACCAAGAACCTGGTTACCTGTGCTCACCTGCAACAGTGTAAGGACACTTCTCCGAATCACCGCACTTATACAGGATAGAGGAGGAGCTCTTTTCTCACCACTTCTAGAGCTTTTACCAAGATAGTCTGCTTTTCAGTGGTTGGATTAGTACAAATCATCAATGAATTCTTAAATAATCCATTTAGGTGATTAGAAATCTGTCTATAGTTGACATTTTTGTATAAATATGAGCAAAATGCACTCACCTATATGCACACATACAGAGATACTGTCCCTCCATAAAGGACTAGTAGGGAAATGAAACAGATTGTTTAGAGAAGATCACAGAGCAAATGTTAGAAATATAAAAAATCTTGGCCCAAAATTTCTGTTCATTCTCTCAAAATTTTCTTCAAACTTCAATCTATATAACACCTCTGACTTTAGAACACTTGTGCCGGTCATAATGTCTCATTCCTGTGAATAAGTTTCACTTTTTATGACTAAAGTTTACACAAGAGATTTTTCTTTTCTTTTGGGGAAAAAAAGTAGAAGATGTGCAAACAGATAGATAGGTAGGTGATTGATAGATGATATATAGATAATGTATTCTCAGCAGAGCAATATTGCACCCCCAGGAGGTGAAAACTAATTCTTCAGGGGATAAAAAATCCTACCTTTATTGCATGAAGTCAGATATACAAACAGTACATGAATTGACATATAGCATATGTATGGTATTAAAATTTCATGGAAGAATAATTAGGAAAATAACTAAAAAGGCTCATTAAGGAAGAAATAATTTTTAAATGGTGGGGGAAGATAGGTATAGATAGATACATATGGAGTAGATTGAGTAAACAGAGATGGTTTACTAGATAGTTAACCATTTTGTTCTTTTGCCATACTTTGGGATACAAGAATTTTCCCTCAGCTTTGATGAAAGACTGAGGAATAAACTGACCTATACTTAAACAGATTCTAGTTGCTATGGATTCATGCTCTTATCCCAATGGACAACCAAGGTCTATTTGAAAAATTAATAAGAGAAGAGAATTACCTCTGAGGGAAGTAGGAAGGCAAAATTTGGTCACAAGAAGGAATAAAGAAGCTTAGCTAAACTGAGAAAATTTACTCCAAATGAAAGGAGATTTACACATGGATTTATTGAAGCCCACTGTAAGAGATGACATTCAAGAGTCCAGTTGCCAGGTTGAGTTGCTTTTCCCATTTGTCTGATGTTATCTTCCTGTCTTCATGATTTGGTGAACCTTTACTTATTCTTCAAGAACTATGTTAATATTCCTTCATGAAACATTAATAGACCTCCCACAGTGGACCTTGATTTCTCACTAATATATGATCAACCTGCAATACTCACTCAGACAGGATTTATCATATCTCATTACCATTGTTTATGCTCAATGAGAGTGACCTCCTTGATATAGGAACTGTTTTTTTATTCATCTTGGATTATTTGTTGACTATTATATATCTTGCACATAATGGATGAATAAGACATTTTTCACTTGATACCTGTGCAAGTTAAATAAATTATGGTCAGGAGGAGTTATGTTTAGCCCCAAACTCCCTAACCTATCCATAATAGTCAGTTAAATTAAGAACTGTTAACTCCAAGGTTTTAAAGAAGGAAAAGTGGCCTATAATTTTTTTGGATCGTGCAGACAGCACAGCAAATAGGGGCACCCACAGCCTGTGCCTCCAGCAAGACACTTACAGTTTGAGCATTCTCCTGAAAAGATAGATATAGATGGTGATGGGTGCAATGTCCTTCTGAACTATGTTCTATTGGGTCCCCATATTTAGTTGCATATTTAAAATGCAAAGCATAAGAATTCAGTTGGGTTCAAAGCATCTTTCTTATTGCAATGTTCCATATAATGAAATTACAGTATATTTCTTTTTTTCCCCACTGCTATCTGCTTATATGCCATAGAGACATAATATTCACTAAAGCATTTCTTCAAAATTTTAGATCACAAGTAGGGAATTTTTATCATTGGCTTTTTGCTTGTGAAAAATCATTTATTGTGCAATGTGATCCTAATTTTTATTGATCAAACTGAGCTCGGTGTTAGGGCCACAAGGAACTTAATGCTTCTTGCAGCCAGAAATTTTTAGAAATGTAATATTCTTCTTTATTTTCCCTTACAAACTTGATATTTATTCTATTGTCTTTACCTCTTGAAAATCACAAATAAAATTGTAGAGTTTCCTAATGGTACATATAAATGTAACACTAATGCAAAAGTAAACATGAGAAAGGAAATAAAGAATTCAGGTTACTAGTTAAAGCTGGGGAAGAAGAACAGGAAATGGAATCAATGCTGGCTACAGCTGTGCTCACAAACACATTTCTAGTTTTCACCCTCTGATGAAGATCTGAACAAATGTCAATACCTAATGAAGCTGAGGGATTCGGGAGAGATGTTGGCTATATCAACACCAATTCTTACCTGTGTGTGTGAAATCCTTAACCATAAAAATAAAGTTTTCAATAAAATAAATTCCTTAGTCAGAGCATTATAGCTGGCACTGCAACTTTATAAATGGCCGTTGCCTCATCTTTCTGCCTAACATCACTAATTGTTTTTCATCCCCCTTTGAACAGCCTTATCCTTCAGATAGGCTGGGCCTCTCCCCCTCTGTAGGTAGTGAATCTGATCACTTCCTTACAATTTGGGCAAAGGAATATAATGCAGTTTTGGCCAATGAGAGGATGACCCTGGGAAATTCTGGGACAGTTTTCGATTTTAAAGTCATGAGAATTATCCCTTTCCGACGTCTGGGCATTGCTATCTGCATGTGATTCCTAGAACTGCTGCAGTCATCCTGATACCTGGGGACACCAGCCTTGAGTGGTAAGTGAATATACGGAGAAGGTGGAACAAAAAGGTGAGGGAAATAGTAGGTTAGTAAATTATTGAATTAACTAACCATGCAACTCTTGTCTTTACACTTCTCATAATGTGAAATGACAAGTATTTTTAAAGCTGTTTTTTGAGACAGCTAAAAACTTTCTAATACATGCTTGATTGTGGGGTTATTTTTCTATTGTATTGTTTACTTATGATAAATTGTGAAGAGTTATCACTCTTGATTGCTCTTAAAGTGTATTTTTAAAATAATTTTTGATGTAATAACTTTATAATTTAATTATCTAGAAAAATATAAAGACTATAAAAAATAATGACCATAGAAATAATTGTTATGGGTAACCATGTTAAAAACTGTTGAGGAAAAAAAGTCCAGAAAAAAATCATGGAAGGACCTGAACTTCCATTGCCCAAAAGTTCAGGGTCACAGAAGCCTCCTGGCATCAGTTCATTGTGAATTTTAGGTTGGGAATCCATGGTAAAGAGCTTTGAATAATATAAAATACTTCACCATCAGTGATTTCATGTAATGGTTGAATATGTTGATTTTTAAGAGAATTTTGTGCCAACTCTTATTTTTATTAATAATCATCATTTCTATTCCAGCACCTGGTTGGGCTTTCAAGTTAACGTAGTACAACCCTACTGCTCAGAATCAAAACCATTTTATTCCTCTGCACTGGATTTCTTCTAAACTTTTTTTTTAACTTCCCAATCAAAAATTTCTTAAATGAGTACTGTACTTTCTCCCAACTCTTATCTTTTTAAGCCAAAGAAGGTGGCTATAGAATTGTTGGCAAACACCAGACCTTTTTAATTATCATTAGGAAATTGTTGAGAACAGAGCAGATAAAGGAGCCTCTAGTTGTCAGAGCCACTAATGCTGATTAAAATAGGCTGTGTGGGTCCATGGTGCAAGTTTGTTTATTTTGAAGCATTCACACTCTAGAGAATCCAGGCCAGACTTTTTCGTCGCCATGGCAATATTCAGGTCTTGTATATATAATGAGTAGAGTATGCTCTAACAAAACATTAATCTGGTCCAAAATTGTACTCAGATAACAAGGGAAACAAATGAAAAGGTGTGTGCACTTTGGAACATTTAACCAATTCAGTCTCCTGTAGCTATTAAAACAATTACATATATAGACATTTCCAACCCTACCTTCACATATTTATTCCCATGCACTAATATTAATAAAACATTCAGACTGTGTTGAACAATCTCTTTAGTCTTTTTTCCTGTCTGTCCTGATGAAGACCTTTTATCTTTTTCATTGGCTTCATTTATTCTTAATATAGTAGTTCTTAATTAAGACAGACAGACAAGCAAAGAGACAGTGAACCATGCTGCGTGGGGACAATAAGAAAATGCAAAGTATTAAAAAACACATTTGAGCATTTACCACACACACAATGTAGGCTAAATGCTAAACTCTTTGTGTATGTGATGTCATTTAATTTAATCACTTTGAATAACTCTGTGAAAGAGGAAATATTACACTCATTTTACATAGAAGATTATAATTTAGGGCCCTTAATTAGATAATTCAAGCTCACACAAATATATACAATGAAATTAAGATTCAAATTTACATCCTCAGTGTGCTGGCATGTTTCTATATTTAAACACATGTTATATGTGTGTGCATCTTACATCTTACCTCTATTAAATGCACATGCATGTGTTCTGTACGTATATCCTCTTCTCCCTTTCTCAACTCATCTTTCATATCAAAATCTCTTTTTATTGCAGTATAATTGACATATAAGATTATATTAGTTTCAGGTACACAGCAGAATCACTCAATATTTGTGTACATTGTAAAGTGATCACCACAATGTGTCTACCATCCATCACCATCTATTTACAAACTTTTATTCTTATGATGAAAACTTTTAAGATTTACTGTTAGGAACTTTCAAATATGCAATACAGTATTATTAACTATAGTCACCATTCTGTATATCATATCTCTTTAAATCTCTTTTTATTCATACAAATGAATCTTCAATGTGTACACATCTACAGTTAAGTTACTCTAAATTCCATAGGATGCTTTATCTCACAGGCTGTAAGAATGTAAGTTTGAAAATTGCTCTAATAAACTTTTAATAACATAAATTAAGTCTACTAAAATTTGGAGACTCACTTTTCCTTTTAATTTAGAATCTAATAACCATAATGCATACAAGCATTGCATTTTCAAACTAACACTGAACTTTAGCATATTAAGTTTACATATAACAATGTATAAATTTGCCTTTTTCTGATTTTCCTACAGGGGTCAAAATGAATCTGTAAGCATTTCTCTGTCATCACCCTGTTCAGCTTAATGAAAAATGTATTTCTCTACAAACATATATTGTCCCCTTTTAACATTTTATTCTTACTTCAAAGGTGCAGATTATTGAAGGGGGTTTGCATTCAGATGATTCTCATTCAGATTAGGGAGGGAGATTCTGGTTTAAGTAGCAAAACCCTGAGACTGACTGATCCAGCTGCTCCGGTGCAGCGTAGACTAACTGAGCACCTGGAACAGCGGGTCTGTTGCTCAAAGACTTCATCTCTCTTCACACTGTCCACACCATATAGGACAATGCTTTACAGAGCAAATCATTGTGTATGGGTTTTCATGTTTCATTAATTTGATATTTAAAAAAAGTCTTCCTCAAAAAATTTCCTTGAGGACAAAGAACAAGCAGTACTTCTCTCTCACTTTCCTGTATGTTTCTTTTCACTCATATACTCAGGACACAGAGGAAGAATTGTCATGTCTTCTCTCTAATTCACACTACATGAAGCCAGAAATAATGGTATTTTCTGCGTGAATGCAAACCAATCATTTATCTGGACGTCCCTGAAAGGACTTAATTTGCCCAACTAGTCAGTATTCTGTCTCCGTTAAAGGCTCCCAGACGCACACTTGGACTTTTCTTTTAACTCACGTTTCTCCCCCTGTTTACCCCACACCCACCTCCTCAGCTTTCCCAAGCGAGAACTGCCTGCCAACCCCTCCCCTTCACCTCCTTTAGCCTATTCTTCTGTGCTCTAGTTACCACCAGTGCTGTGTCTCAAACCTAAGGGCTCACATTTGCCTAAAATAAATAATAAGCAGAGGGAACAGACAACCAGCTTGTTTTGCCACCTTTTCTGAGAGCATGATGTAATGCTGACCTATTCACGAAGGGCCGCAACTGGCTGACAGACATTTAGAGAATCTCAGTGGTGGGAGATGAGGAATGTCCCAGTGAGGCCTGGCAGCGGAATGCAAACTAACACACAAGAGGCTTTTTAAAGGCACAGTGGAAAGAATTTGTAATGTTTCCATTCAGAGGGGGATTTAAGCGCACATTGACAAACCACCTAGACGTTTTGTTGTGCTGGAAGCTAGAATGTGTCTTTTCTTTTTCTTGGATCCTTACACTATACTGCACAACTCTGAACAGGATCAATACTATTAAACCTCAGCTTGTTCTATTGACATTTCTCATTTTCTAGCCTGGTTAAAAGAAAGACAGAGAAAAGACAGAATTAAAGGTCTTTGAAGGAGTACATTTAAGTGAAATAATGTTCTATTATCAAAAATGGCTGGCAGATACTATCTGTTTATAGTTTCAGGGTCTTTATAAAATTATTTTGTAAAGATCTCCAAATTAATTCAATATATTTGTTGTTAAATAAGTAACACCGCATTTTAGGACCAAGGAAGATAATGGAGACACAAGAAGGTGACCAATTAAAAGAATGTACTCATATTACCTACATATATGGTATGTGTATATAAACATGCACATATATTTATATAACATATATTTATGTAACACAAACACATACCATATTTTTCAGAGCATAAGACACACCTAGGCTGTAGAAAAGGCAAATAGGAAAAAAAATTTGGAGTAAAAATGTGGTAAAATATTTAATAACATAAATAACATAATATTTCACCAATGTAAATGTAAACAGAACTCAACAGCAGCACTAACAACCATTATTCCTCCCAAATTTGGAGGGAAAAGTATGTCTTATAGTCGGAAAAATATGGTATGTATGTGTTACATATACATACCTTTAACAACATTCTCAGTGTGAAATCTCATATCATTCCCACTTATCTCACGTCTCTACGTCTCAGACTCGCTGCTGCAAAACAGGATTGGCAAGATAAAGGTCTCCAAGGCTCCTCGCTAACTTTGTAGTGAATATGTAAGCATTGAAGAGTTTCTGTTCCACAGACATTCAAGGGGAGAAACTGATACGGGGTGGCATGGCTTAAAAAATCTCTATGGAGGAAGAACTCAAGCAGTATATTTAAGAACAAATAGAATGTGCCAGAAACAGTAGAATGGGAGGAAGTGGACATTGGTATGATTAAGTTTCTGAAAGTTTTTATCTATTTGGTAGGGACAAAGACATAATTTAAAAACTCAGTTGTTCACAGAGTTGGGACAGCGAATGACTGCCCCAGTGAAGATGACATGTTCTCTGCCCTTTGCCGTGGAAACCCGGGTGCTGTTAGGCTTTCCTTGAGAACTAGATGAAATCCTGAATTCCCCCAAGGAATAAGTTGTAACCACAAATTGTTTCTGTTCTTGGTAAGGATACCTGAGAAGTTTGAATTATTTTTCAGCTGATGGTCTGGTTCTGGATCAGGAAACCAGAGATTGCAAAAGTTGACTGGGCTTTGTGTTCAAGAATTATTTTATAAATTTCAGGGATTAACTGAACAAGCCTGTCTTCTCCCCAGCTTTGCTGAGACATAACTAACATATAATAATGTGTAAGTTTAAGGTGTATAATGTGTAGATTTGATGCACTTATATATTGCAAAATGACTACCACCGTAGTAATAGCTAACACCTCTATCTTTCAACATAATTTCCATTTCCTTTTATTGTGGAGAAGAGAAAACATTTAATGTTTACTTTCAGCAACTTTCAAATATATAACACAATATAATTTACTACAATTGTTATTCTGTATATTAGATTCCCCAGAACTTTTTGCCTTATAAGTGGAAAATTCTACTACCCTTTCATCAACATCTCCCCATTTCTCCTATCCACTCCCTAGCCCCTGGTAACCATGGTTTTTTCTTTCAAATGGTCTTTAAATCTATTGAATATCTCCAAGTTGATTGAATTTCTGTAGTACATTGTTTGTCTGTGCTCTTTGTTTTTGTGGTTCATCAAATCATCTTAATTGAACACCATTAGTAAATTTATCTTAGAAGAAATAATCAGTAAAGAAAGATTGGTGGTTATCAGATGTATTGTATAACTTAAGAGTAATATTTTTAAATGAAAAAGAGCAGATCATGGAAGACAGAGTACTTTATGACTATGTATAGACAAAACATATAGATCCTGCAAACTACAAATGTTAATATGAAATTGATAATAATAGGAGAGTATGAGATTTCCCAGAAGTAGGAAATGGTGATAATGAAAAACCAATATGGGATAAATTAGTTGTATCAGCTAAATTTCATTTTTTATAATTATGAACTTTGTAGATATGTGATTTTATAAACAATTACCAGAGACATAATAGAAGCATAGAAAGAATGCTGGACTAATTTAGGAATTCAGGACAATAGTCATTTGGGCTGTGGACCAATCAGGTGTTATCTGTAAAAGCAAAATTCCAGGCCCTAACAATATGAACAAAGATATTCTAGCCAGACAGGAAAAATATGTCAAATTGAATGTATGTATTCAATATCTCTGGGAATGAATGATTCCCAGATATAAATGCAGAAATGGGGGGTTAATGCTAATGGGAACAAAGCGAAGATAAAGGAGAGGGGCTGGCCGTGCACAGGCCGCTGAGAAAATTCTTCCAGAAAGCCTGGCATTGCTTCTGCTTATTTCTGAATGTTCAATATGCAAATGATTTAAAAGCTCTGACCACAGCTGCTGGCAAAGAGATGATATAGGTATAATATATCCAAAATGTAATAAATATTTCATTCTGCACTTGAGACAAGCCAAACAAGTAAGGACTGCATCAAAATTCATATAGATGAATCCATATTAACTGAGTGTCCAGGAAGTGGCTATTGAATCTTCATATCAACCCAGAGGAAGTGTTTTTTGTCGTGTACCTAGCAGTCTATGCTTACTACTGCCCTGTTCAGTGTTTTTAGAAAAAACTTGAATGGAACTAATGAAAAAGATCACTAAAATACAAAAGTAGACTGTAGCAGTAGGCAAAATAAAATATTATGTTTAAGATAATAAGAAAATATTCATGATTCTGTTGGATTCATTTTTGAGAGACATCAGAAAGATCTAAATAACATGAATGTTATATCCATGGTTCAAAATGCTCCATATCACAAGGATATCATTTCTATCCAAATTCATCTATAGACAATATATTTGCAGTCAAAATGCCAGAAAATTTTCTTTTTCCTTCTGGTATTTCTTTTCAAAATTGAAAAGTGATTGTAGAATATATGTGGGATTGAAAATATCGCCCTGTTTGGCATAGCTCAGTGGATTGAGCACGGGCTGTGAACCAAAGCATCGCAGGTTCAGTTCCCAGTCAGGGCACATGCCTGGGTTGCAGGCCACAGCCCCCAGCAAACACACATGGATGTTTCTCTCTCTTTCTCTCTCTCTCTTTCTCCCTCCCTTCCCTCTCTAAAAATAAATAAATAAAATCTAAAAAAAAACTATTTAAAAAAAAAGAAAATGATCAAATATCCAAAAGTAACTTGGTGTACAACAGAGCCTATACTGACCTTGATACAAACAAGTACTTAGAGTATTAAAAACAAGAAACACACAGACATAATGACACTATGCGATGGAGGAGGGGGTGGTGGGGAAGTATACGGCCTTTACATACATAGTGCTGGTTCAATTCGTAAAAATATGAGTTGAATATTTGTGTTTTTAAAATATATGAATATTGATCATAATCTCATACCATGCCCAAAATTCAACTCCAGAAGAATTGCAGACCTAAAAGCAAAACAGTAAAATAACAATAAGAAAAAATCCTCTAGAAGATAACATAGAAGAGAAGCTCATGACCTTGAAGTAATCAAAAATTTTCTTAAGCCGTTTCCCTAAACATTAACCATAAAATATTAATAAATTAGGCTTTCTTTGTTAAAGTTGAAATTTTGATTCATCAAAAGACATTACTAAAGGTAAGAAAAATCATTTGAAAGACTGAGGAAATATTTGTAATACACATGTTTAACTTGTATTAAAACAAAATAATTTAATGAATGACAAAAGGATATAAAACTCACTTAAGAAATGGACAAAATACTAAAAAGCAGAGAACTGTGCTGAACAATGAGTTCTTTGCTTACAAAAGGCAAGACTTGCTCCAGAAATCTGAAGTTTGTATGGTAATTTCTTACTGGGGTTTTCTAGAACCTCTACAAATCATCTGATGTATATGAAGGGATACATTGGGTCAGATGGCCCAATAGAAAAAGCAGCTTTCTCAACAGCCTGGTGAGCATTGCTTTTCACCCTACTCAAAATAGTAAGCCATCCCAGTCACTCAGTAATTAGTTAAAACAGTATTTCCACGTGCAATATGTGCTTCCTCCGGTATCCAAATGTGTCCCAGTGGAGATGTTCCATCTGACCCCTGGGCTTTGGATACATAAATCATTCCTGATATGGTAGACCTCTCAGTCTTTACAAAGATTTTCTCCTGCCCATATGTTTCCTACTAAAGCTTTCATAGTCTTTTATATATAATCAGATAGAGCATCATTAATGTTGCTGTACAGCAGGATATTCTGTAGAAAACCAACATGACCAAAATTTCTGCAGACTTTGGTATAATGAAGAATAGAAATTGTCATAGACATTAGGCAAGACAGTGAATGTATATGCTTTTATTTCCATGTAAATGTGAACTATTTTTTAGTTTCTTGGAGTATTGAATGTGGGAGGCGGATGGGCGGGGAGAGCAATGGGGGAAAAATGGAGACAACTATAGTTGAACAACAATAAAAAAAAATTTAAAAAAGATTGAGAATAACGCATTCCTCAAGCTAATAGCCACAGGCCAAATGCTGAGTGTTTTGTAGATTTCAGTAAACACACCAGAGAGGCCACATTTGGGACTGCCGGTTTTTAAGTATATGGTAGTTTATCATGGTCTGGCACAACCCATTTGGTTTTGTTGAAGCCTGAAAGGTAAATTAACTAGCAAATAATGAGGACTCCAACAACTGTGTCCTTTAAGTCTTTGTAGAACTAATCTCTTTAGTTATTCCCCGGACACATTCTTTCTGTTTCACTATATTGGCTAGAAATCTGAGTTGGAGGAGCTGGTTTCAGAGACTTTCAATCGACTCTGTCTACCAGTATGGTTCTTACTAAACAGGTCAAAGAACATGAAGCAAGTGAGGGAATAAGCAGTGAAGAATCTGGGGATAAAAGCATTCCAAGGTAATTTAAAAAAAGACCTTGACTTTTGAGTATGTTTGGACTAATTAAGAAATGCAAAGGGTCCAGTTTGGTTGAGTAAGGGGAGAGTAATAGTGAAGATTTTATTCCTCATATCACAAAAATCTAGAATTACGCAAATTCAAGAAAGCATTAAGAATACATAAGTTTAGAAAAACAATAAACTTAATCTAATATTCATGTATGTTCCCTTATACTAAACCATTGGTAAATGCACATTAACTTAAGGCAAATATACAACATTCATAAAAACTCATGACCTAATAAATGATAAAGAAAACTTGCTTTATTGTAAAGATATCATGGGGGTCATGTTCTATGAAATTAAAATATTGAAAAATTCATAGATCAAAAAAAGTACATTTAAAACTTTAAAAAATATTTTAAGTGATGGATCAATTAATATATCATCATGATTAAATAATGTTTAGAGTTGGATGGTATAATGGGAAAGACTGTATAATGAAACAGTTAAAGCAGCAATATAGAAGTAGAAATGTAAAGTCTTAAATAACTAGATTCAGAAAGAGAAAGATGAAATATTAATGAATTGTACATTCAAGATAGACTAAAAAGATAAAATAGAATAAATCCCAAAATAATAGATAAAGGTAAGAAGAGAAAATAATGAAGTAGAGAGCTAACCTACATTTATGAAGGTGAATAAGTCAAGCATGATTTCTTCAAAAAAACTAATATAATATGCAAATCTCTGAAAATATACATGAAAAAAGTCAGTTTGGCAAAAGGCTTTTGCATTATCCCTGATCAAAGGGTAAATTGTCAAGAAAGCAAAAAGTCTACATTTAAGAACAGTGTATAAAAAAGCCTACTCAATATTTTATTGTTCATCCCCTTTGTGGATGAAAAATAGCTTCTATACTAAATCTAACAAGTTCAGTGACCAAAAGTAACCTTACAGGGTGATCTGATAATAAATTCGTAACTGGGCAGGTCATGGTGGCTAGTCATGCCCTAGGCTTTTAAAAAGTTTATCTTTGCCTTAAGCAAGTCCTGACCTTGGTTCTTGTACATCTAGGTGCAAACACCTTGCAAATGACAGAGTAAATCTTTTTTTTTTTTTAACCCCTTGGAGGTGGAACTATCCTTAAGGGAGCATATAATCTTGTTAACTATCTTGTCTGTTGTTTTTCTCCCTCCTGTATGTAATCTTCTTTTTAATTCCAAATATATAAAAGAAATTGCAAAACTGTTATTCTCTGGAGTGTTTGAGATCTTGCTTTCCAGCACTGTTTATCAGTTTGGCTCAGGTAAACCCTTATACAAATTCTCTACAAGTTGGGGCATTGTTGACACTTTTGTATAGACATTAATGGGGTTTCTTAAATTTAAGGATTAAATTTTTCTAATGGGCTGATTTATTATTAATGAAGATACCAGAAGTATACAGAAAAACTTTGCCAAAATATGTTACCAATTTTGATCTAAATCTCATCAACTGAACACATAAGCAAAAGTGTATATATATAGTTTTTAACATCAGAAAATTTAGAAGACAAAATTTCTTAAACAACATTTCAATTATTTACTCTTTAAATTTAGCTAATGTTGAGAGAAGATCTAATTCTTTTTTTTATATCAAGAATAAACCTTTCAGTCTTCAGGTTCAAAACTGAATATTGTAGAATAGAGTATTTTTAAAAATTACCAAGCCTCATTGTCTATAAAAGGAAGCATGTATTCTTCACCAGTAAAATTTCATTATCTATTATTTGGAACAAGAAGTAGGCCCTGGCCTGTGTAGCTCAGTGGATTGAATGCTGGCCTGTGAATCCAGGGTCCCTGGTTTGATTCCTGGTCAGGGCACATGCCTGTATTGCAGGCTAGGGGCCCCAGTAGAGGGTGTGTGAGAGGCAACCACAAATTGATGTTTCTCTCCTTCTTTGTCCTCCCTTCCACTCTGTCTAAAAATAAAATCTTTTTTTTTTAAAGTACTATACACTAAAATTTTAAGTTAAGTGGTGAATCTATAATGTTTTTTTTTCATTTCAAGTAAACTTTTATTGAGTGCCTACCTTGTGTCAATAACTGTGCTGGATGCCAAGAACAGAAAGTTGCATAACATAGTCACTGTCATTGAATAATTTATAATCTTGTGGAGGAAACAAATATACCTACTTAATTTCTTTTCTGTCCCATGTTGTACTTTATTTTTTTCTCTTTTCTTCTCCCCCTTTTTATTAAATTTATTGGGTGGCACTGGTTAACAAAATTATACAAGTTTCAGGTGCACAATTTCACAACACATCATCTGTACACTATTGTGTGTTCATTGCCCCAAGTCAAATCTCCTTCCAACACCATTTATCCCCCTATACCATCCTCCATCTCTCCCCATCCTGCTTTCTCCCAGTAATCCCTACTCTGTTGTCCTTGTCCATGAGTTTCTTCTGTTTTTCTTTTTCTTTTTTTTTCAGTCACTCCACCTGCCCCCCAACACAGCTGTCAGCCTGCTCTCTATCTATGGGATTGACTTGATTTTGCTTGTTCATTTTGTTCATTAGATTCCACATCTGAGTGAGATCATATGGCATTTGTCTTTCTCTGATGGCTTATTTCACTTAGCACAATGCTCTCCAGGACCATCCATGCCATTGCAAAGGGTAAGTTTTCCTTTTTTGTGGTCAAGTAATATTTCACTGAGTAAATATACCACAGCTTTTTTATCCACTCATCTACTGATGGACACTTAGACTGATTCCAAACCTTGGCTATTATAAACAACATGACAATGAACATAGGGGTGCATATATTCTTTTGAATTAGTGATTCATTTTCAGCAGATATATTTGCAGAAGTGGAATTGCTGGTTTAAGGCAGTACAATTTTTAATTTTTTGAGTTAACTCCATACTACTCACCATAGTGGCTACACCAATCTGCTTTCCTACCAACAGTCTACAAGGGTTCCCTTTTCTCTACATCCTCACCAGCAGTTGTTGTTTGTTGATTAATTGATAGTAGCAATTCTGACAGGTGTGAGGTAATATCTCATTGTAGTTTTAATTTGCGTTTCTCTGCTGGTTAGTGACACTGAACATCTTTTCATATGTCTTGGCCATCTGTATGTCTTCTTTGGAGAAGTGTCTATTCAGGTCCTCCACCTGTTTTTTCATTTTTTTTTTAGGGGGGGTGGCTCTGGTGTTGAATTTTGTAAGATCTTTATAAATCTTGGATATTAACCCCTTATCAGATGTATCACTGGCAAATGTGTTCTTCCATTCAGTGTTTTTTTTTTCATTTTGTTGATGGTTTCCTTTGCTGTGCAAATACATTTTAGTTTGGTGTAGTCCAATTTGTTTATTTTTTCTTTTGTTTTTCTTGCCCAGGATGATATATAAGAAAAATATTACTATGAGAAATATCTGAGACTTTACTGTCTATGTTTTCCTCTACAATTTTTGGTTTCAAATTTACCATTTAAGTCTCTAATCTATTTTGAATTTATTTTTGTATGGTTTCAGAAGTTGGTCTAGTTTCATTTTTTGCACATATCTATCTAACTTTCCCAACACCATTTACTGAATAGACTATCTTTACCCCATTGTATGTCTTTGCCTCCTTTGAAATATTAACAATAAAGTCATGGGCTTATTTCTGAGCTCTCTATTCTGTTCCATTGACCAATATGCCTGTTTTTATGCTAGTACCATGCTGTTTTGATTAATATGGTCTTCTAGTATAGTTTTACATCAGGTAGCATGATTCCTCTAACTTTGTTTTTTCCCCCCAAGATTGCTATGGCTACATATAAACCAAAACTGTCCCACGAGTGTCCAGAAACAGCAGAAAGAACGATAACACTCTTTATATTTCTCTTGTGCAGTGAGTTTACAAAACATTTTACAGACTCTGTGTCATGAAATTCATCTAGTTCAATCTATTTAACATCAATCAAGAGGGAAAAAGAAGTTAAGAACACTGTTAAAATCTTACGGTGGTCTCCAACCAGGCCATCTCTGTGATGGGTAAGGTCCACCAAAACTGGTGAGTGAAATCTCAAATCTCCCCCTACTCCCTTCGTGTCCAGAAATTCCTTTTTCTTTTTCCTTTCTCTTAGTGTTCTCTTTTTGTGGATTCTAATCATCATTCCACTCCCCCCACCCCATTCTTTCGCCCTCATTTGTGCACTGCCCCCAGGGCTTGGAGTAACTCCAAGCACAATAAAATCACGAAGAGGTCACCACCACCATCCCAGTTTAACACTCATTCACTACCACTGCCATCCAGTCCCCATTCTCCCTCCCTTCCCCTCACTATTTAAATTTAGTTCTAAAATGAAATAAACCTTGGCATTGGTCATCAACAACCTTTCTTTCCCTGCCCTCCACATTTTACCACTGCTGCTCCTCCACTCCAAGCTTTTCCAGTGCTTAGAGGCTTATGAGAGGAGATTAAACTAATCCCATCCACGGACAAGCTCACTAAGCAGTCCCTGAGTAATGTCCAAAATTCCTGCCAAGCAATAGAGCTAGGGGAAAAATTAATGTAACAATCAGCACATTATAGTAATAGCTTTTCTATGAAAATTCTTTTTCTTTTAATAATCCCATACAGAGTCAGGAGAAAGAATACAGCTTGGAGTGTGTATGTAGGGAGGGGGAGTATAAAGACAATTAGTTTTTCTTTTCTTTTTCTTATTAAATATAAATGAAACAACTAAATACTTTGGCACCACTGTACTTTTTTGAAACTAATTTAACCTACCCTTTTTCTTAATAAAATGGGAATGAGTGTGTAAATAGCCAATCTGTAAGTAGTTTTGGATTGGTTCATTTGCTAATTAATACTTAAGAAAATAGAATTAGAAAGACTGAGCAGAAGGAAGGCAGTTTCAGACTGTTTTGCCTGAAGCATATTGATGCCTTCCCTTGTAGCTCCATTTCTGAGAGACAAGGAGAGCCGGAGTTATCATTCCATCTTTGGGGGGGTGGGGGTATAATGGGTATAATATCCTTCTCACTTTTGTCATTCCACTTACCTGGGTTTACTCACCCAGTGCACATAAGATTTTTTAAAACAGAAAGCCAGAGATATAATATAATAGGCAATATTTAAATCACCATCTCAAATCTCTTCATGTTTACTAAAGTTAGAACTCTATTTTGATTTTTTTTCAAGGAACTAATGAAATGAATTTGAGTCTCAAAAGCTGTGGTAGGCAGAGGTAGTCTTTGCCAGTGACTGTGTAGGGGGTAAGAAATTTCTATTCAAATAAGAGTGAATGCAATTGGTGATGTTTAAAAAAAATATGGGAGGGATTCAGAGGAAAGTTTGGCCTCCAGGGTAAATCCATGGTTTTTATTCTTGGCATTTATTATGCCAGAGAATCCATGTTAAAACAAAATGGAAAACAGTTTTAAAACTAAAAGAAATAAACAGAACATCAAAGACACAACTGAAAGGCTGAAGCTACAGTGACGGTAAAACTAATAGAAATATTAAATGGTATCTTCTAGAACAAATAGAGGAAGGTCCTAACCAACTCTGCTAGCCTTTAAGAAAAGGTGCTTCTAAATG
Organism: Tonatia bakeri; assembly: GCA_004024845.1. NCBI lineage: Eukaryota > Metazoa > Chordata > Mammalia > Chiroptera > Phyllostomidae > Tonatia > Tonatia bakeri. The sequence continues at coordinate 69,323 of PVIA01003748.1, forward strand.
CAGTCCCTCCAACAAAGAAAGCTGAATGTGTTCAGACTGGCATTGAAACTACAGTTCTGAATCTCTGACTTCCAAAGCAATGGATCTTTCTGAAAATATCCTTATGGTTTCCTGAGAAACTTTAGAAAGATAACATCCAACCATGAAATTTGTTATTCACTATTTTATATATAAGTACTTATATATGTACATAAAACAATGTGAAAATATATATATATATATATATAAAATAAATGTTATTGTGAATCACTAATGCCTCTTGGGTACTGAAAAGAACAAACAAAAACCTTTACCATTTCAAGAAACACTTATTGGACACTTATTTTGGGGAAATCACTGTTTGACACAAGTTCCCTGAACCCAGGAAGTACAGCTATGTTAATATTTTTGTGTTACAATTGTTTTAATAATGTCCTACCTTAAGTTTAAACATATGAATATTGCTCCTACTCTGAATCGTGGTTGTATGGTTGTATGGAGGTAAATCATATCATACTCTACGGGTCATTTCAGGCATATTTAATATGATAGACACATGGGAGGAGCAGTGTGTTCTTTATTTTTTGTGCAATGTTGTCATTGATATTCCAGCTGTGAATCTGAAGTACTATCAGCCACATAAACTTACCTTGAGCAACACAATGTGAGGTGTGTTTTCGCATGCAGGGCTCTCCTTGAGCCCCATGACAGTTTCTAGAATAGAAAGAACATATAATAATTATCGATGAGAACACTGATGGCTAGAACATTATATCTTTTTCTAGATCCTCTGATTTTTATCTCAACCTATTGAGTAAGAACACAAAATTAGATTGTCTTATTTCTGTCTTATTGATCTTTTTAATACATAGAGCTGGCTCCAATCCTAGTAATACCTCACTCTTAGGAGACTACATGCGGCAGCTTAACTTTGGGTGCTCCCAAGAGGGAACAAGAGAGGCCTCAGGGAACAACACTCACTCACGTGTATGCTGTATTTCAAAAGATGCTACTGGTTTAATCTCCACCCCTCCCTTCTTTCCTTTAACAAATATTTGTTTTAGATTGATATAATGAGCTAGACTGGAGATACAGCAATGAATACAAAAAAGATCCCCCCTAACAGAATGAATACACATAGACAACAAGCCAATCAATACATAAATGCAAATTTTTTTATTGACAAATATGGAGACAAATTGATAGAAAAGAGTATGACATGTTAGAATGATGCAGATTTAAAGTGGTCAGCAAAAGTTCCTCTGCTGAGGTGACATTTGAAAGAAGACCCAGGGAAAGTGAGGAAGGAGACATGGGCAAAAAGCAAATAGTACAGCAAGCACATGCCAAGAAGTAGAAGCACGTTTCCTGGTGTTGAGGAGCAGGACGTGGCTGGCACGGCTGGAGGGGAGTTAGTGGGAGAGGCAGTGGGCGGTGGTGTGGGCGGAGTGAAAGGACTGGAGTGCAGAAAGACAGCAGAGGACAAGGTCATAAAGAGCCTTGTAGGATATGGTAAGAACTGTGACTTTTACTCTGAAGGGATGGGGAGCTACGGAAGCACTCTAAACAAAGGAGAGACATGACTTGATTTATACACTTCAGGGGTCACTAGGGCTGCTGACTAGAAAATAGCCTAGGAGACAAGTGAAAAGCTATCAAGTTGTTTGTCAGGAAACTACTGCAATATTCAGGTAAGAGGTGATGGTGACTTGAACCAAGACGATAATGATAGAGACAGAGAGAAATGGTTTGATTCTGGTTATATATTAAGTTGAATCATTTGAAATTGATGGTTTTATAGGTGAAAATGATCAAAAGTTGGCAATTTCATATGGGTGCACATAATATTTGAAAGTAATGCCAAAAGTAACTTGTGATGTACTGGAACTACTGGGTGAGAGAAAGAAGCACATGTGGGTAATATGCTAGGTTTTTTACCCAAGCACAAGGGGAAAAATTCTTAACTGAGAAGGGGAGGACTGTCAGAGGATGGGTTTCAGTAGGCAATCAGCAGGTTCTTTTTAATATGTTAAGTTTGAGATATTTATTAGACATTCAAGTAAAGATAACATGTAGGTAGCTGAATTTGATCAGATTTCTTTTCCACCCTCTGACACACAAGTGCCTTACCAGTAAGTCTAGAGAGGTCGCTACTTCTTGCACATTATGTCCAGTCACCATAATGTCATCAACATAATGGACCTATGTGATTTTTTGTGGAAAGAAAAGGCAACCAAGATCTCTATGAACTAAATTATAATATGGCGCTGGAGAGTTGATATACCATTGGGGTAGGGCAGTAAAGGTGTAATTCCAGGCCTAGGTGGCTTAGATTAAACAGCTTCTTGTGGTATTTATTAATAGGTATGAGAAAAAAAGCATTTTCCATATTAATAGCTGCATATGAGGGGCTAGATGATATGTTAATTTTATCAAACGATGAAACCTCTTCTGGTACAGCAGATGCAATTGGAGCCATCAGCTGGTTAAATTTATGATAATCCGATGTCATTCTGCAAGACCACCTGTTTTCTGCACAAACCAGATAAGCAAGTGGAATGAGGATGTGCTGGAAATCACGTTCAAGTCCTTGATGATAGCACTAACCTCTACGATCCCTTCAGGAATGCAGAATGACTTTTGGTTTGCTGTTATTGTAAGTAGAGGTAGTTCTAGTGGCTTCCACTTGGTCTTTCTTACCATAATAATCTCTCCTCCATGAGACAAGGAAATAATGTGTGAATTATGCCAATTGATGATTATGTCTATTTCACTTGTGAGTTCCAGTTCTGGGAAAGTAACCATAGAATCAGTTCAGGAATACACCGTGTGACAAACTTCAATAAAATTCTATTAATCACTTTTTCTTCATTCTCTGGGGGACTGTAGTGACATTCAAGGTTTCCTTGAATTAGTGTCAGTTCAGAGCCCATGTCCAGTAAGGGATTGTTTCCCTTTCCCTGGTAAAAGGCTGTGGGCATCTTTGGGGAAGGCTGGGAGAAAGACTAACAGTACAGATTTCTGACAGTACAGCAGGGTCATTCCTCCGAGGACCCAGCCTCCCCTCCATTCAAGAAGTTCTGGGTGTCTGGTAAACTGACTCAGTTCTGGGAATTGATTGACTGACCATGACTCTCTTTGTATAATTCAAGTTAGACTTTAATTCACTTGACCTGGAACTCTCCTGCTTATATAGATCAAGTAAGAATTTAGTAGATTGTCTGCCTATTTCACCTCTAGGACACCATTGTTCACCAGCCAGAGTCACAAGTCTCTGCCAGTCAGACCTTTCTGATCGCCGCTTTGATTCTATGGACCACGTGGCAACCACACCCACCTTGCCTTTAGGAAATAGTGCTGACACTTGGCCCCTGGCACCCTGAAATCTAATTACTCCCATTACGTTTACATTTCCTAACTCAATGGCAGCAAATCTGACTCATCTTTTCTAGGATCCTGGACTATCCTCACAAATCTGTCACAGTCATTTTATAAGGTGTGAACTCTTGACCCTCCTGGAGTATAGAAACAGGTCTTACATGAAAAATACCCTCTAATAGTCCAATTTCCCAAAGACTATAGATGCTTTTATCGTACACCAAGGCAGTTTTGGCATTTCACCCTAATTTTGTGTAGGCCACCTTTTGGTCTACCCTTCAGCCACCCAACTAACCAGCCTTCCTAACCCACCTTTCTAACCCTCTCAGCGGCAACATTAAATTTGTCATTTCTGTTTCGTAGACCCATATCAATGAATTCAGCCTGATCCAACTTTATGTTCCTTCTACCCTTACCCCATACTCTCAATATCAATTCCCACACATATTTCCTCATTTCTGTCTGAATAAATTAAAAAGAGCATGTAGTTCTTTTGGAATGTAACACAACTCTTAGTGGATCACACTTTGTAACTCAACTCAGGGTATGCTGGGACTTCATTTTAGTTTGGGCCTAAAAGGAAGGAAGGAACGGATAGAGGGTCTTAAAGAGAATCTTCAGTCTTTTGCAATTATTTCAGGGGAGGCCATTATAGTGTTCTTAGGCAAAGCAGAGTTGATCTGACATGTGGGTATAATGGCAGCTTCTACTGGCAAAGGCGACTCATCGCAGTTTAGAGTGTAATGTCTCCAGCTTCGTGAGGAGCTTCCATATGTGCCCATTCCCATGTTGAGGATAGCATTTTATTCCCACCAATGTCCTCATTTTAGCAGCAGAACTTTGTGAGACTGGGAATTCAATTCAGCCACTCTCAGGATGAGGTTCTGCGTTTGGTTTTCCAGTTTCATCTCTGCCATTATATGAAATCCGGGTTTCTTTCAGGGCAGACACAGATAGTTTCAGGTTATTTATGAGAAGCTTGGGCTGAGAGTTTAAATTCTGAGCTTGAACTTTCCTTTCCCCACTTTGTCCAGCACAATTAGGAGTAAGCAACTGGTTTTATTATACTCATTATCTTAACAACAACACTAAGGTATCAAATACACCTTTCCGACAGTTATATGCACACACATATACACCTTCCCTCTTCCTGTATGTAGACATGTGAAACTTCAAAAAAATGTTTCCAATTCTTTTTATTTTTTAAGAACCTAAGAAAAAATCTTTTGTTTCCTTGAGCATTGTGTGAAAATGTTTTCTAAACTGCACAGCCATTATGTAACTAACAGGGGATGTGCCCTCACAGGTGGGAAGAACCCTGCTGCTCCATGACATCTCCGATTAATTAAACCGAACGACCATCAAATCCCCAATCACGAGCCTTCATATCATACGAAATTAGAAATACACTGTGCAAGTGTTTTTGAATTGAGGTTTCAGTTACTTACATTATAGCATTTTAACCGATACACATATTATAGAGAATTGACAGGGAGTATTTGAGTCAACATGCCTCAGTGCGGGGGAAAAACCTGTGCCGTCATATGTGTTCATATAATGCACTGTTAGAAAGCAAGCTTGTGGCAGTGCCAGGACTAGAATCCAGATAATCCTAACTGCAAATTCATTGTTCCTTTCTTTGCATTACTCAGAGCATGAAGAGCCTCAATATCTTTCACTGTTCAAATATCAAGAGTCTATTATCCATGCGGTTTCCTTAAGTTCTTACCTAAAAAGTGACCTCAAATGATTTTTCCTTAAAAATACTTTTTTCTAATTAATAACTGGTTTCTAGGTACAGCATATTTTTATTGTACCAGACAGGTTAATTCTTTTCCTCCATATATTGACATTATATAAAATAAAAATTCTCTAAGTGAGTTCATATTGTTTCTTAGCTATCCATCTCGCAGATGGGTTGTCCCAAACTATTATCTGTTTCACATAGAACCCATCCATCTAGTTCTATGAAAGTTGCAAAGAATAATCCAAGCTGAATCGAAATTAGTTCTTTGTCATAGCTTTCCAATCTGTCAAATGTTGAGGATGAAATATGATGGGAATATAGTGTGGCTTGTCAATTCCTCAATCAAGCCCAGAAAATCTGGGAAGGTAGAGGTTGTGAACATTTTTCTGGACTGTATTTTACTATAAACAAACATTGAAAAGTTTAAATGGTCATAAATATTCAGTAGAGTTGTTGTTTTTCAGAATTTTTAAGAATTTTTATTTTAAGAATTTTTGTCTGTTCTATTAAATTTTCCCTTTTTGAATCTCACACAAGAAAGGAAATTATGGATTATTATGTATTAGTTGAACGTTAGAGATTATAAAAGTCAAGCACAAAGGCACTTATGGTGGCATAAGAGTAAAGCAGAGGACGGTTGTGGACACAGAAGAGGAGGAGAAGGAAATGCAACCAAGAAGGTAGAAATCGAAGTGAGGCAGCCACATTGCAAGTAATGTCAGTAGACACCAGAGCTGGAAGAGTCAAGGAATGCACTCCCCACCCCAGCTTCTGAGGGGAGAATGACCCCAACAGCAAGTTCATGATGTCCAGTGATAGTGATTTCAGGCTTCCGGTTTCCAGAACTGTGAGGAAATAATTTTCTGTTGTTTTAAGCCAACAAATATGCAGTAATTTGTTATGACAGCCCTAGGAAACCAAGATATAGTACTTGCTACTCTACACAGTTGTGTGACTCTCTCCGGCTGCTCTGGAGTAGTCATGGAAGTGATGGGTGGTTGAGTTATATTTGCAAGGACGACGGAGGCAAAAGGGGAATGGAATCCTGGGTGTTTCCAGAGAAATGACGGTAGTAGGGAAACACGGATTCTAAGTTGGTCATGAGAGAAAATAGAGCAAATGGGCAATGAAAATCTGAAGGCATTAAAGAATGGGTCATGATTTGATTGAGACCTGTTAGCAGTCATTAAATTTTGAATGAAATTAAAGTAAATGTCAAGTTAAGGGTTCTTGTGTATTGCCAGCCTCAAAACTTAGCACTGAATAGTATTCAGTGGAAATTACAAAATCAGAGGTGTTAAAAATTGGAATCTTTACCAATGAAACCATTTCCCAGGACTACATCAGAGATTTTACCACATACAATGGAAACTGGATTATTAGAATCACAAGCATATCTACTTTATAAGATGTTGGATTCAAGTACTCATTGAGAAATCAGCAGAATTAAACACTTTGGCCAATATTTTGATTCCCTCCATACTCCTTTTGCACAAATGAAGTAAATCAAATTTTAATGTTTCCCGTACTTCCAGTCATAAAATAAATAAGTTATGGGATGTAGTGTACAGCACAGAGAATATATAGTCAGTGATATTGGAAGAAATTCATACAGTGACAGATATTGTTAGATTTACTGTGGTTATCACTTCATAAGGCACATAGGTGTTGAATAACTGTTGTATACCTGAAGTTAGTATAATGTTGTATAACAACAAGAAAGGCAGAAGTCAAACGTTATTCACCAGGCACTGCTTTAGCATAGTGAACAAAAGATGAAATACTGAAAATGCACGAGAAGGAGGACTTTACATTTGGGAAGAGTTGTGTTCTTCGATTTTAGTTGGAATTTTCTAATTTTATTGCTTTCCAGAAAATCAATCAATAAAATTGTGTTTTAGGTATAAACAGATACACACCTCTGAGACTATATATAAAATTTCTAGATAGTTGCTCCTAAAAACATTTGAGACCATCAGATTACTTTTGTTCATAAGCATTAATTAGAAGTACATTCTCTCTATGGCCATTTACTCATTTTAGTGAAGTACTAGATATAGGCTTTAATTCTCCACCAAATAGTTCAGCTCAATTCAATTTGACACATCAATATAAAATATTTACTGAGCTTCTATTCTGTGCAAGGCCTATTCTAGAACTAAAGAAATTTTCAGGGCAGTCGACCCTCTGACCATAATCTTACACTTTAGTGAAGATGAACCTTAAAGGAATATAGAATTCTCTAGATTAATAATCTCATAAATTGCTCTCCATCTGGGTCCACTATCTTTATTTTTTCTGTTACTCCACAGGATCAGTAAGAGAAAAGAATTTACTGTCAAACCCAATCTAGGGGTTAATATGCTTCAGAGCTGGGACTGCAAGGAGGAATAGGCATTAAGATATTTTCATTCCAAAAGAAGATGGATACAAGATTTAGGTTGGGTTATGGAGTCAATGTCTTATAGTATATCCAACCCTAAATCTCTTGTTCTACCCTCTAAATATTTTTCCCCATTCCCAAACTCTAAAGGCCTTTTACTGTCATTTTATTATCAAAGTTTATAACTATAAAGAAGCAGCCTGGCTGCTCTGCTGTAGGATGCCGTGGCTTGATGTTAGTATGCGCAGGCCCAGAGTAAGGTGCTGGGACTGAAAATCCAGCTCAGTAAGTAGAAGGCAGGGAAAGACCGAAGAAAGAGGCTGGTCACTCCAATCTGGTAATTATTAGAGTTTTTTAAGGGAAACTTACCTAGGAGGCATGTCTCAGGCAGCTGCAAGGTGAGATGTATCCCAGATGAGATGTATCCCACCACTTGGCAGACACCAGAGAATTACACAGAACAAAGCAGGGTAGTCGTGGGTACTCGTTCATGACTAGCCCTGGGTAGGGGTAAATGCTTTACATGCTTGAACAGGTTAGGACAATGGCCTGATCCAAGAACCAGTAGTTGGAGGCATGTCAGAATGAACATGGATTACAATGTCTCCAAGGGCGGTTATGGGAAGCAGTCTCCCCATTCTGGCCAGGTCCAGCTTGTAAGTCAGGTGACATTTGTGTCATGGAACAACGTTTCCTCCACACTAGAAATCTAAAATTTCTTCCTGTAGCCAATGATTTGCTAAATACTTAACCAATGATTCAAGCCCCAGCTCATAGGGTCCCCAGCATTATGGATTAGACACGACAAATTCACGCGGACTCCCAAGTCCTGTGGAGGAAAGGGGGCAGAGCGGCTTATCTCTCAAGAATAGAAAAGCCTCGGCCCTTGCCTTGACAAGCTTTTATTGCTTTTATGGGCTCATTACATGATGGTCCTCATTTGCACGCACAAGTTCAATTTAGGTGGTTATCTTTTACAGAAAGCAAAAGAGAGGATGTTGCTAATCACATCACAAAACAAGGATATTTGCAAATGCAAAGGGAAAAGTGGTTGAACTGGTTACACTGGTCCTTGGAAGGTTTAGCATGGATTTTAGGAAGTTACTTTAAAGATGTGCTGTAAACGTTTGTTGCCTCAATTCAGGGTGAGGGAATTTTAGCAAAAGCAAGTCTCAAAGTGGCCTAGGCACAATGCAGGCCTGATTCCCTACAGGAGAACCTATCCTTGGGTATGGGTCCTGTCTGGGTCCATGCCATGCAGAACAGTTTCCCATAAACCAACAGCTCTGTGATAATGAGTTGAGCTCCTATTCCTAATACTTTCCCATTTCCATTGTGTAAATACTCCCCAAATGGCTAATTTCAAACTGCCAATGTGAAGTCACTAAAGGCAGATTTGTAGAGATGTGCAGTAGTTCACTATTATCTAACACAGGTGACCTTGAAATTTTTTATATATCTTCCTTTGATTTTAGCATATTTGCAAAATTGTGCAACCATAATCTCAATATATTTTAGAACATTTTATCACCTTAAAAAGAAACTCCATTCTACCTCGGCCAGGTTGCTCAGCTGGTTAAGAGTGTTGTCCCAAGCACCAAAAGGTTGTGGGTCCAATCCCCAGTCAGGGTGCCTACAGGAGATACCCTCCTGTAACACCAATCCATATTTCTCTCTCTCGCATCTCTCTCTCTGTCTTTCCCCTCTCCCTCTCTCCCTCCTCCCGTCTAAAACTGATGGACAACATGTCCTCAAGTCCTCAAGTGAGGGGAGTGGGGAGTCAGTTGACCAAAAATGTGAGGATCCTCATAAATGTGAGAATTTTTTCTGGATTCTCCATTCTATTCCGTTGATCTGTTTGTCTGTTCTTATTCTAGTACCACACTGCCATGCCAAATCGTAAAACCAGATGCTATATAGACCAATGGAGTATCTTGGGAATTCAGAAACAAAAATCTTGTCAGATTTTTGACAAGAGTGCAAAGAAAATACAATGGAGAGAGACTTCTGGGCCTCTGTAGGCAGTTTTGTTATTTCTAATTCAATGTCTTTATTTGTTATACATAAATGCATAATTTATTTTTCTTCTTTAGTCATAGCCACAAATTAAATAACATGGATATACTATGTTATCAGTATACTATAGGTATAGGTATAGGTATATCTATGTTATAAGGCATAAGTTTTTGATATCCCCTTTTGTGATATTGTTATATATAATACATATATATGCTTCAAACCCAATAACACATTGCTATAATTATTAATTTATATAATTTTATGTCAGTTAAAGAAACCAAAAGAAAGAAAAGTATGTATTTATAGATTTTGTTATATTCATTTTTCTCATTTACCATTTCTGGTCTTCTCATTTATTCCTCTGGATTCAGTTTACCGTCTGGTGCTACTTTCCTTCTCCAATACGTCTTTGCTCCCCAACACTTTCTTTGTGCTGTTACTGCCAGTAAACTACGTGTTTGTATGTTATAGGCCCAACATTACGTTATATGCACATTATTTTATACAATTTTTTAACAAGTTGAAAATAGGAAAAAAGAAAAAATACGCTTTTAATATGCCTAAATATGTCTTTTACAAATACAAAATAACCTTTAACAGTGTTCTGCATTTCCCATGTGTATTTAAATTAACATTTGAGGTAATTTGCTTTATCTCAAAGAAGTTTTAGTATTTCTAGTTAAATATTCTTTTAACAAAGAATTCTCTAAGCTGGAAATATCTTTATTTGTGAAACATAGTTCTCCTAGATATAAGACTCTTGGTCGATAGTATTTTTCTTTCAGTTCAGTTCTGTAAATATGTTACTCTGTTGCTCTCTGGTTTTGATCATTTCCACAAATCAGCTAATTCTTTTATTGGGGTTCCCTTTACATGGTGAGTTGTTTTCCTCTTGCTGCTTTCCATCTTCTCTTTGTGACTTTTCATATTTTTACTATGGAGCGTCTGTATGCGGGTCTTTATTTATCCTACTTTGACTCATGGAACTCTTTGAATGTGTAGATTAATGTTTTTCATCCAAGTTGGAAATTTTTAACCAATATTTCTTCTAATATTGTTTCAACCCTGTTAATTTTCTTCATTCTCTGTAATCTCACTCTTCTTCAGATTGCATAATCTCACTCGCTATACTATCTGGTTTACTGGTACCTTCTTCTTCCAGTTCAAATCTACTTTAATGAATATTTCACTTTGGATATTGAACTATTTTGAACATATGTGAAAGTACATTGGTAATTTCAATAAGTTCCATTTGATTCTTTTGTATAGTATCGATTTATTGCTATTCACTGTTTGATGAGATATTGCCAGTTTTCTTTAATTCTTTAAACATGGCCTCCTTTGAGTATTTATTATGTTTGAGTATACACTAGTATGATGCCTGCATTAAATTCTTTATTAAATCCTACATCTAGGTCCTTTCACAGGCAGTTTCTGCTCCCTGATTTTTTTTCCTGTCTCATGTTTTAGATAATATATTATAGCGACTTGGGATACTGATTCACTTTACCCCTTTCTGGGATTTGTCTTGTTGTGGTTTGCTTGTTAATTTGTTTAGTGCATTGGTTAGATTACTTAGTGAAGTCCATTTCCTTAGAGTTGTAAACATTCTGATGTTGCTCCTGAAAGGATGCAGCTCAGAGCTTGCAGGTGACCCTGGGAAGAGCCCCATTTTAGCAGGGTTCTCTGTGTCTGAAGGCCAAGTCTGATCTGTCTGTCAAACTGTCTGCATAATTCAATAGCCTGCTCAGATTTTGAAATCCTCTAATTGTTGGCTGATTGCTCTATTGTTTTCAATACTGCCCTGGGGCATAAATGGGATTACAAATTAATACAAACAAATCCAAGCAGAGGTAGTTTTTGAGACTCCCCTTTGAGGTTTGTTTGTTCTGGCCCAAGGAGAGCTCTTCTTAGCTGTCTCTTTCCAGGTTCTGTCTGGTAAGCTGGCTGCCCTGCAGTTCAGCTTTTTATCTCTCTCAAAGCTACCAGCTTACTCATAACTGCTTTGCACCAAGAACTTTGTTGCTTTTTTTCCTCTTTCTTGTCTTCTTGCCAGCCATATCTGACTTTCAGCCTGAGAATTCTAAGGAGTTTTGAAGGGAATGTCAGATTTTGCCTTTTCTGTTAACTCTTAATGTGAGTTTTCTTGGCAGCAGGTTCCTCAGCTACAACTTCTGTCTGTATGTTCCCATCAGTTGTCCATTAAAGAAAATCAGGGCTCAGCTGCAGATGACCTTTATGAAACTTTTAAAAAGAATGAAGTTATATAAATTTTATTTTGCAGACACACACACACAAGCTTTCTTATCACCCTTCAATTATCCTTTAGATGGAATTTGCTGAGTTGGCAAATTCCTGAGAAGGGTAAGGGGATTTCACTGATAGGATGAATATTCTAATATAATACTCTGAGCCAGAGGTGTCAAACTCATTTTCACTGGAGACCACATCAGCCTCTGGTTGCCTTCAAAGGGCTGAATGTAATTTTAGGACTGCATAAATGTAACTACTCCTTAACTGTTAAGGAGTTGAAATTATATACATATATATATATTTACTAGCTTCTCATGGAATATAACCCCAGTATCTATTCCAGGTAGTTTGAAATTTAAGGTATTCTCTGTCTTAGGAAGATTCAGAATGAGATCTTCATCAGATCCCTTAAATAAGAAAAAAGAAAGTGGCTAAAACTCACATATGTAGTGATGGAAGCAAAAAGTGGTATCTTAATGGTTGGTCAGACAGCACTCTGAAACCTAGGGCACTATGCAGAGGATGAGGCTGATGGCCACACTCTGAGAAGTCCGTGTGTGTGTGTGTGTGTGTGTGTGTGTGTGTGTGTGTGTGTGTTGGAGGTAGGGTGAATGTGCAGAGAGAAACGGAAAGCATTAGGAAAAAGCTAAAAGTCTACTCTGAAATGATCTTGAGTCAGGATGCTGCAGCTCTCACCTATCTGCCCTCCATTACTGACTATGAAAACTACGAATGAGCATCACGTGCTCCTTACAGCAGGCACACAGAGCTTGCCCTCCCTACAGGTCAACCACCGACCCGACTTACAAAGCTCTATTTTCTACCTCTCTTCTTCCCCGTGTTCCTTGATTTACCTCAATCTGAGATAAAATGTGGGGATGTGGAGAAGCTCCATTTCTTACTGGTTTTCCTCCTGAGAACTTTGTGGTCTTCCTGTCTCAGACATCAGGTGCATTCTTATTTTGATACAGTTCTTTTGTGAATGCTTTTGTCAGTCCCAAGACTGTTTAGTGACAAGAGAGTGCCTACCAGTGTGGTGCCTGCCAGCTGCCTCCTAAACATCATCTGGGTGAAGACACTTCTATGCTGAACCCCAGTATGAGCAAAAACTGTTCACTTGGAACGTTTCCATCCTCTATCAGTAGTTCAAGTCTTATTTTCACTTTATTTTTTATGTAGGTTTCTAAGTGGGGAGATTTGGCATATAAATTATCTAAATAATGTATTTCATACTGTGGATTTAAATTATTGTATTTGTGTTGGTTATTCGGTTTTCTTCTTAGCCCACTTTTCAAATAAACTGTAAAATGGCTCCACCAGGTGGTTGAAATATGCATTTTGTCCTCAGAAATCCAATGCAGAAAAAAGAGAGTGAAGAGTCCAGTTAATGTCACTTGTAAAGTTGTTTAGCAAATATTTATTAAGATCCTACTATGTGTGGGCTATGTTCTTTGCACTGGGGACACTGTAAATGAAGCAAATGCAAACACTGACTCCTTAAGTGTCACATTCACAGTTCACTGTTGGTTAAGAAAACTACAGAAAACATTAAGTACAAAAACACATCTTTCAATTGTTCTTATTAGAGATAAGAAACGGGGGGAAAGTTGTTTTTTCTTCTGGCTTTGTCACTGACTGTGTAAAAGTATTCACTTTTCTTCTCTGGGACTCAGCTCTTTATAGCTTGACTTCTAACTCTGATAACATGATAGAACGATGAGGGGGAGGAAAAACATATATGAACACATTCCAAAGTTCGCATACAAGGTTGGGGGCATACAGCCTCCCTAAATATTATCTGTGGTTTCTATGAGTCCACCAACATATAAAAGTTAAAATCTATTGGATTAGATCATTTCTATTGTCCCTTGTAGCTATAACAGTATTTGGTTCTTTGGCCAGGAATAATTGATACAAAATACTAATTCCAGGATAGAGAGAGAATTTATATTCAAGCCTTCCTGTCTTCCAAACCTTCTCAATACACCCCCTGAATGCTATAGTTGCTGCATTTTTTCACATCATTTCAATCTCCCCTCCTCAGGAACAAAGTGCTGCGTGTGCGAGGTGACGGTACAGTATTGTCCAAGCCAAGAAAGACACTGGGAATGCAGTGGGGAAAGGCAGCTTGCATCTGTAACTATTCACCTCATAAGTTTATTGTAAAAATTAAAATAGTCGATGCACTAAATGAGCTCAGAATAGCAGCTGGCACACAGTAAGCACCCATCCATAGTAGTTTTAATCAGTAACCACGGGCATCTAGCTGCATCTTTCCACTAGTTTTTCTATCGTATTCTCTCGTCAACTCACCTTCTACTCTGCTTCAAAAAGCAAGTTTGTGAAGTGCAAATAGTTGATCCCCTTCCTTCCTGGTGAGCCTATTAATGAGTTTTCCATTGCAGACAAAGGCATACAGAAATTCTCTTTAATTTGGACCCTGGCTGTATTGCAGACTGTTTGTCCCTGTGTATCCTCCCAACAGTGGTCTTCAACTCAGTCGCAGTCCTTGCAAGCCCATCTCTACTCTCCTTCCTCCATGCCTTTGTATCCCTCTTAGATGCTGCTCCTCCAGACTTTAACCTTCCAAAATCTTTCTTGCATTTTAAGTTTTTGTTCAGGCTCTTCTAGACATCAGACAGAAAATTTATCTTTCTTCCTCTATTCTAATAGTTATATTAGTATGAGCTATAATTTATTTAATGCACATTAAGCATTGAGAGCCTTTCTAAAGAAGCTCTTCATATGCCATTATCTCTCAGCATGTTGGAAAGAGAAACACAGAGACACTTAATCTGCAATTTGACACCCAGAACAGTAAGATTTAACAAAAGAAGTTAAAGCTGTGTTCAACACAAGCCGGATTCAAATGGCGGTCGACCATGCGGGCTCTGAAGTAGATGACGTGTGTTCTGATTCTGGCTCTGTGACTTACTAGTTGTGTGACTTTGGGTGTGTATTTTTTTAACTCTCTCTGAAACTGTTTCTTTGTTTATAAAGTTGGTGACTGTGACAATTTTCACCTATAGGATCATTGTGGCACTTAAACCGTGAACATCTGAAACAGAAGATTGTTTCCCACAATGTAATCTCATGTACTGCCTACACAAGAGAGGTACTTTTTAACCTTCTCATCCAAATATTCAGCATATCACTATGGGCTCACATTAAATATTGATGGAGGGATTTGTGGATGTTTCCTGGGTAGGAAAATAGAAATAGTTGTGAGGAAAAAGAGAGTCTGTCTTCCAAAGGAAAGCTTGTAAATTCATATGTAATTAGATTTAGGAGACACAGTTATGTGGACTCGATTGCCCTAAATGTGTGATTTCTTCAGATGATTTTTCTGCCCTGCATGTGTAGATCCAATTGGACAACTGCCTCATTTATTTTTTTTTAGAAAGGGACAATTTTCTGAGAAGACCATAAAATGATTTCCAAAGGTTATGAAGTCCTTCACAAACTCATTAAGAACAACTGAACAGAAAGAACTGCAGTTAGATGACAGATGATTTCAAAACTACCCCGTGACAACAGGGTAGTGTGAAATGTCCTTTGTCATTTAGGCCAAAGTAGGGCCGCAACAAGCCAGGCAGCTGCAGTGGCAGGATGTGCAGTGAAAATCTTCTCTACTGTGGAGGCTAGGTTTTTAAGATCTTTATATAAATAAAAACAGTTTGAGTGTGTGAGTTTTTTTCTTCTGACTTTTCAAAGTACTGGGCCTTCCCTGACTTCCGTGCACACCTGCAGGTGTCTTGGGGAAACATCTGGGAATGCTCCCTAGTGTATTTTGCTCAGTGAAAGCAGCCTCCTTCCTACTGGGTTTCTGTTTTCCTTTCTCACCACTCGCCTTCCTACAATACCAGGGTAAACCTTCTCATGCAACCCATGATCATGACACAATTCTCCCAACAAATCCTGCTGCCTTTGAGTCAGGCTAAAGCCATCTAGACTAAAGCCATCAAGACTAGTGGCATTCAGTCTCAGTTGAGACTGCTGTCCATCTTCCCCAGTAGCATTTTCTCTACTCTCCCTGTCAGTACTTTACATTCCAGCCCCTTTTATTTTCCTCTCCCTGCTCACACCTCCACATTTTCTCCTCCACCCTTAGGCCTTATTCATACCACTTTTTTTTTTTTTTTTTAGTTTTAATTGATTTTAGAGATGGGGACAGAGAAAGAGAGAAAGAGAAACATTGATTTTTTGTTGTTCCACTTATTTATATACTCATTGGTTGCTTCTTGCATGTGCCCTGACTAGGGATCAGACCTGCAACCTTGGTGTGCTGGGATGATGCTCTAACCAACCACCTAGTCCACTTCTTTTATCTGGAATGTAATTTTTGCTTCCTAGCTTTTCCTATGCTGGGTGGAGTAGCTTTAACAATTGTAAAAGGATAATATCCAAGTATCCAGTTAAACTGTGTGAAATCACCTTATTAGAAATAAGCATTCAAATATTGGCAATTTATTAAATTTCAGCATAGAAATTTAGAGTACACAAGGCATTTTCACAAACATTATTTCATGTGATCTTCATAGTAACCTGCGAAATGGGTGAAATGGAGATTCAGCAATGCTCATTTGTGCAGTATCATTTCGGTGGTAAGGAGTGGGGGTAAAATCTGAAACCGGCTCTCCTGAAACCATATATTCCAATTTCAGAGACTGTCCTCTTCCCACAGTGGAACACTGCCATCTCTCTTCCTGGAGGACTTTCCAGTGTTCCCAGCTTGTTTTAATTCCTCCTTTATATTTAAGACCTACATAATGCCCTTATAATATTTAAGTTATGAAATCCAACTCAGTATTAATAAGTAATGCTGATTCACTCCTTAAATAATTAAGTGCATCTTTATTTTCAAATTTTAATTTAGCCTAAATAAATCCTTTGGGTAATATACATAGTACAGTATATTATGCATAAAGAAATATTGTATGTGCTTCTAGGGAAATTTAATTAAACTAATAAAATTGGGTAGCATATTTAGATCAAGGAGGAAAATAAAAAAGACACCAGCAGGGGCCATCCCCTTCTATACTCCCTGTGATACTGACTTTCCAGCCAGAACTTCTAAAGCCAACTGAGTCTCTCACTTGTCCCTTTGCTCCAGGAGCAGCAGTGCCACCAATGTCACTGACACTGAAAGATAAAGACGGTGAATATATCTCCCACTCCCCAGAAGGATAGAAGACTTCTACTGAAAAAGAAGTGGCTCTTGCATATTTACTTAAATTATTCTTGTCTCCTGTTAGGAATCTAAACCAGTTTCACAGATTTCATATTTTTATGCAACTGGTATTTATAGTTTTAAATAAGCTTTATTGGGGTATAATTTACTTACAATAAAATTCATCAATTTTAAGTGTACAATTCAATGAATTTTGATAAATGTTTACAGTAATGTAATCACTACCGAACTCATTATATAGAATTTATCATCCCCAAAGTTCCCTTGTAGTCTTTTTTTCAGCCGATATCCTTTCCTCAAAGCTGGCTTATGGAAACTATTGATCTGTTGTCAGTCAGTATAGTTTTGCCTGCCCCAGAATTTCATGTAAATGGAATAATACAGTGCATGGTATCTTGTGCTTGGGTTCTTTCACTTAGCATGATGCTTAAAAAAAATTTTTTTTTGCATGTATCAGGAGCCCGTCCATTTTTACTGCTGGTATATTATTACACATATATACCACAATTTGTTTTTTTCATTTATGAGTTAATAAGACATAGGATCATTTTCAATTTGAAACTATTATAAAAAATAAAGCTTCAGTGTGAATTTGAGCACAATCTTGTTGGAACATATATTTCCATCACCCAGATAAATATGTAGAAGCTTACACCACTGATTTTTTAACTTTTTATCTTTACTAATATTTTAATGCTAGAAACGACCTTCCACTTACTTCCTAATTTCATTTTAATGCTACACATTTTTATATGCTTTGTTTTCATTTTTTAACTATTTTTAAATCATGTCTATAATTTATTTTTGATTCATTCATCTATTATGTAAGAAGGCATTGCCTAATCCGCAAATATTCAGGGGTAGTCTAGATCTCTGTGATGTTGATTTTTACTTTAGTTTTATTGTAGTCAGAGAACACATTTTAACTTAAACCCTTTCAAATTTAGTGAGGTTTGTTTTATAGTGACATATGCGATCTGTCCAGAAAAAGTCCAGCCATTGTTAATATAATAAGAACGGTATTTGTAACACTGATGTAACCTGCCAGCCAAGGAGAATGGACTAGAATGCATATGTGTGAACAATGCCAACTTCACTGTACTAGTTATTAGGGGCTGTAGATACCATTGAGTGAGCATGTGTACTGTGTGGCCATCATATTCAAAATTACTGAGTGAGTACAGCAATGAATCTACATCAGATTTTGTGTTAAGCTTAAACATTCCTCTGTGGAAACTATTGGGATGATTCAGAAGGCAGCAGCAATGGGCAACTGGTGATTGGCAGCTTCATCACAACAATATACCCACTCACGTGTCACATCTGCTGTACAGTGTGATATCAAATCACCCAGGTGACTCATCCCCACTAAAACCCAGATTTGTGACTTCTGGCTTTTTCCAAAACTAAAATCGCCTTTGAAAAGAAGAGATTTCAGACTATTGGCGAGATCCAGTAAAATATGACAGGGCAGCTGATGGCAATTGGGAGAACTGCGTGAGGTTCCAAGGTGCCTCCTTTGAAGGGGACTGAGGTGTCATTGTTCTGTGTACAATGTTTCTATTTCTTTTATCTTCTTCAATAAATGTCTCTATTTTTCATAGTATGTGACTGGATACTTTCTGGACAGACCTTGTATAGGTCAAACAGTGAAAGGTCCACCTGCACACGAAAATCCTAATACCCTGTTAACACCAGATAGAGTGATCTGAAAAGGACTTTTTGGTCAATTTGCTAAAGTTGTTCAAGTCTTCCACAATATTATTGATTTTCTGCTTACTTATATAGTAAGAGAAAAGTTTGAAAATTTCAACTATGGTTTGAGTTATTTCTCAACCATTTTGCTATATGTTTTGGTTGTCCTATTCTTTCTTCTTCTTACTTTTTTTCTGCCTTCATTTGGATTCAGTATTTTCATGATTCCTCTTTATCCCTGATACAGGCTTATTAGCTATATATCATTGTTTTATTTTTAAGTAATTTTTATAGAGTAAAATCTTTATCTTATCATTATCTATGTTCAATATTTTACTTCATGTAAAATATAAACATTTTATACTAATATTGCTTTCATGCTTCCCTTATTTTTTATGCTATTATTATCATGTATTCTACTTCTATACGTACTAGGATCTCCACAATTCCTTGTTATTCCTTTTATTGGTTATGTTTTAAAGAGATTAAAAAATGAGAAAATACATTTTACATTTATTTATATTTACCATTTCTGGTACCTTTCAGTGTCTGTGTGTGTGTGCACACACAGATCTAAATTCCTTTGTCTGAAGGAATTCCTTTAATATGTTTTTCTTGTTTAAGTATAATACCAATAAATTCTCATTTTTATGTGTATGAAAAAGTTATTTTAATACCAATTAAAAATATTTTACTGGTTTGTCTTTTTTTTTAAGTGGTCTGATTATGTCCCCATATTATCCTCTGGCTTTCACAGATCTTATGAAAGGCTTCTACCCTGGGTGTCTTTGTTCCTCTGTATGTAATTGATCCTTTTTCTCTGGCTGTATTAGGGATTTTTTTATGTATTGCTGGTTTTTATCAAATCACATATGCCTTAGAATGAGTTTATTACTATTTATTCTATTGGGGATCATTAAGCTTCTTTGATCTCTGAGTTTATAGTTTTCATCCAATTTGGGGAATTTTTAGTCGATATGTATGTTTGTATAGCAATATTTCTATAGTGTCTAAACTGTTATTAATTCCATCTAATGTAATTTTCACTTCAGATATTGTTTTTCTATTCCTGAATTTTCCTTTTGTGTTTTTAAAAGATATCTTTTCTTTTTCTTCTAATTGTGGTTATTTTCCTCTGTCTGCTTAAATATTTGATTCGTATTTATAATAGCTCTCTTAACAATCTTGACTATTAGTTTCATAAACCTATTATTTCTGGATTTGTTTCTATTGATTTTTTTTACTCAGATTTTGGCAATATTTTTCTACTTTTTGCATGTCAGGAAACTTTCAATTATATGTTTGCCATTATAAATTTTATGTTTTCAGTTATTTCCTGTAATCTTTTATAAAGACTGTTGGATTTTTCAGGTGCTTAGTATGGTTACTAGAAATAAGTTGGAACCTCTTAATGCTTACTCTTAATCTTTCCTAAGGAAGATCCAGAGAAGTTTTTAATTTAAAAATAATTTAGCCATTCTACTAGGTGAAATGTCTCGATGGTACTATTAGTTTTCATGTGTAAAGCCTTTCCCAGTCAGGCTGATGCGACCATGAATTATTTCCAGCCCATTGTAGGATCTGGTTATGCATTCCCTTCCTGCTGGTTTCCTCCTCCCTCTGCTTATTCCCTTTCAGAGGTTTACAGGTAATACTCAGCAGAAGACTCAAGGAGACCTCTGTAAAGGTCCCCTAACCCTTACCCTGTGCACTTCCCTCCTCTCGTATACTCTGCCCCCAGCTCTAAGCAGTATGATCTTCCTGAACTTGATCTTTGTTCAAAGAACGGACTTATTTCCTCAGTTCAGTAGGAACATCAGATTCTGTATGATTTCTGTTTCCTGAGTGTAGCTTAGGCACGTACTCTAGGCATTAAGATGGTAAAATGTCATGGTTTACCTGTTTCCTTCTCTCAGGGATCATAGTCCTGCACCGTCCTGCTGCATATATTTTGCCTGATTGTCAAGTTGTTTAAGTGTAAAGATAAATCTGCTCTTGGTTACTCCATCTCAGCTGAAGTGAAAGTTTGCATCAATATTTTATGAGGTTTTAAAAAAACTAGGCAGTTTTAATACAGTTTTAATGGAATTTTCCATGTAGTATGCTAATTAACATAGCTTGCTTGTACACTCTGCCTAATTTTTTCTTAATTTTACGAGGGTGTGCTACCTCTCTCTGTACTAAATACCAGTGTGGTGTATTGTGTTGTGTTTGCTATGAACATGAAACAATACAACACAGGACACAAAGTCCAGAGATTGTAGACTTTTCTGCTCCGGGTCACCTGGGTTTGCGTCCCACTCAGTCCTGCTTTGGCCAGTTGGCAGAGTGGGAAGATATAACACACTTAACTAAAGGAAGGGAATGAGAAAAGATAAAGTGTAGGAGGGAAGGCTATAGGAAAACTAATATACTCTGAGTTCATAAAAGGCAGAAAACTAATTCTGTTTCCTTCACATTGCCTACCACAATCCCTTGTGTATAACATTTGGTTAAATTGAATTGAAAATAGGAAAAAAATAATTTCCTGATGATAATGTGGTTTTTGGGGAAAGAGCTCCATGTACTCTGATTTTAATAAGTGCTTTAAAATGAGGATGTTACTGGTATCTTACTAGAAATGAAATAGGCTTAATCACAGTTATGATATACTTTGAACTGCTTTATATACATTTGGTCTAAGTGTATGATTTGAGAAATTTTAACTATGAAACTTAAATTTAACTTATGGCTTAATGGATATTTGCATCTTAAAAACTCAAGAGGTATGGCACTTCAGGAATAGATAGATAATTGATAGATAATGATGATAAATAGATAGATAGTTAAAGTTTACATGCTTTAAAGTATTAATTAAATAGTAAATATCAAAGGGAAATTTCTGAGAATTCCCATATTTATAATGGGAATTATAAGCTACTTCATCTTGCTTTTGTGGTTTGTAATTTGCTAAGAATGATTATAGCTATGTGTTTATTTTTCCTTTTATTATTCTTTATTTCTCTACTGTAAACTTTTGAATACACAAAACTTTTATGATCTCATAGTGAAGGATGCTTCCTCTATTCATAGCAGTATCAGCTATCACAAAGAAAACAAAGTATGTTTTGCCTTGCAAATGTGCGTGACATATTACCTAAAACGTGATCTTTGAATGAAAGATTCAATCTTGCTTTGGGTTAATATTTGTAATCATCAGAATTGACTCACCCCTCTGCCAAGGCAAGACAAAATGGCATGAAGCAAATTCAAAACAAACAACCTTTTTTAAAATATAAATACTTCTGATGAAAGGGATAAATAAAATGTAAAGACAGATAGGGATCATGGATCTAAAATAAGAATGTAAAAAAATGATCTTTATTTCAGTTTCTCCAGTTCAACTCCTCAAGCACTGAGCTACCCTTTTTAAAGTTTTATAAATGTGTCCAAACCACAAATTCAACAACTTATTTTAAAAAACAGAATCAGATATAGAAAGACCAAATGTAATCCACAAACATTAAATATTATTGTCTCTTCCATTTATTCATTTTTAATCTTTTATTTGGTACTTACTAATTGTAGGTATCACTAGATCCCTACAGTATAATGTTCTACAATGCTCTCAGTTTCTCTTCTCTAGTAGATTTTACATCTCCATGAGGTCACAGACCATGGGCCATCTTGTTGTACCCATAACATCTAGCACAATGCTCTAAATTTATCTATGTTTTTTTTTACCTTTTTTTCAAGGGTTCTTCTTTCTGAGATTACAGTTTCCTTGAGGATGGTGGAGTTGTGTGTTTTGTTTGCTTCTAAATTCAAAACAAAGAACAGAGCCAAGAAAAATTTGGACATATATCAGCATTCAATAAGTACTTATTAAATAAGTAGATGAATAAATGTATTTCTCATAAAAAGTCTTATAAGTATGTAGCTCATCTATTAAAAATATCTTCTTTACATGTGGGGGGGGGTGGAGAAATAAGTGATTTTTCCAAGGCAATACAATTGGTTAGTTGCTTTGTAGTAGAACCCATGACCCTATTCCTAGCAGCAAACTCTTATAGTAGCAATAACTTCTAAAGAAAGATTTAGATAAATTTCACTACTATCAGTACCTAGTCTGCAGAGAAAAATGACTAGCACCTACTATGAAACTGAGCTACTTCTGTCAGTTACAAAAAAGATGAATGAAGCGTGCTGCTTTTGTTATATAACTCTGGGCCGGCCACTTCCCTTCTGCAGACTGTTCTCCTTATCTGTAAAAGAGAGGGTGGCAACAAATTACTTTGCTAGGTCTCTTTTTGTTTTAATATTCTATGAATCCTTGATCCTTTTTATTCAACTTATACTTGAGGAAACAGCTATGAGAATAGAAGAGACCTAAAAGGTAACTTGTCTAACACTACCGGAGCTTACAGAGAAAAATAAATTCCCTGAGGGTCGCAGAGTAAGTGGAAGAAATCCTTAGTCTGTTACCAGTTACTCCAAGACATCTTCCGTCATACTGCAGCACTGTCCCAGCAGTCACCTTGGTGAGCTTCACGGGTTGTATTTTGTTACAGCTGGTTTAACAGTCCCCTTAAGGAAAATTATTGTACTAGGTTACCTTATTTGAAAGTGAAACATAGTTAATTGATCTCTTGGACAATGTATTAGGAAAGACAAAGTTTCATCCAACTATAGCTATTTCTGGATTTTAATTACATCCAAAATTTTAAAATTGAACTTAGTGTCTCTTCAGAAAAATATAACTTAAGTGGCACACTGAACACTGGACTTGGAGTCAAGGGACCAAGGTGCTAATCACTGACTTCTGGGTTACTAGCTATTGACCTTGAGCTACATTTGCATCCTCTCTCTGTCTCTCTTAAAAAAAGAAGTTACCCATCAATCTCATAATGTGGTGTTTAAGAGTACATGAGGCAGTGAATGGGAAGAATGGGAAACAGCAGTTTGTAAATTCTTAATGTCTTTTTTCTGAAATTAAATCAAACTCTTAGAGGCATTTGATATCTAATGCAAAATATAATATAACTCCCTAAAGGTAAGTTTATTATAAACAGTCAGTAACGTGGGTTAGATGTTCTTAAGTGTGTAAATATAAACTTTAAAGAGACTTGCACCCCCCAAAATTAAATTCTTTTTGTCATCTGTTATTCTATAAATTCAAAATATTGAAGGCACAAAAACATGCTTTCAATCCCAAACAAGTCAGAGATTTTCAGTGTCCCTTAAGATTTTCATCCTATATCCTTGATGGAATCTGCCTATAAATTTTCACTTTTGGTCCATATTTACAAAGTAATTTCTACATATAATCAATAGATCTCATTGGTATGATTCTGTTATAATGTGTATCTCTATAAAGTATGTAATTAATTCAACCTTTAATTAGTTGTGTGTCTGTCTCCCTCATTAGGATTTAATGACCTTTAAAGAGAGCATTCATGCATTTTTAATAAACCTATTTAAATTAGCAATTTAGAAAGTTTGGAGGTAATTTAAACCAGCTCTCTTTCTTTTATAAATTAAGAAACTTAAAAAAAATAAAATGTCAAATAGCAGATGCTACAATGAGGAAATTCTACCTTTTAGAACCCTGATTTTTTTTTCTATGTATCAAATAGCAGTATGCTCTGGAAAGATGAGCCATCTTCGGACCCAACAGGTGAATGCCATCTAAACCAATCTCAATAACCCTTTTTCTTTGCCAGTGGTTAGTTCAGACATATGCAGAAAACAGTCCTGGTCAGGAATTTAGAAGAGAAATTCTGTTAAAATGCTCTGGAAAATAATTTTTCCCAATCATGACAGATGAGGAGATAGGGAGATAAAACTGTCATCCCTCTTTGTTCTTCTTTTCTCCCTCTCTCTACCTAGCATGATTTTCTTACTGAATTAACAGCTTTATCTCCAGAGTTATTGTTCCATAAGTGTTGGGGACCACCCTTCCCGGTCTCAGGAAGCTGTGACCCCCTGTGACTTAGGCTAAGTGAGAGACCTCCAGACCAGGAGCCACTAAGGAGACAAAAACTTACTTCCCTGGCATGAACGCTGCCTGTTCTGTGCCTGGCCTTCAATGCTTGATCAGTTAGCCAATGATGGGTAACAATTCTCTAAGAAAGAGATTGAACCTAAGACAGGCATGATCACAAAAAGGCCTCTAGGAAGAGACTCACGGGGCATGGAAATGAAGGGGTGATTGACATCAACCCCTGCCCCCTGGGCTATATCAAAGCCTGAGTCTTTGTACTTAGATGTGAGAAATCCAAGTCTCCTGAATGCCTTTGTCTCCTGACTGCCAGGCTCAAGCCTACGGTAACAGCAAATAGCTAAAGGAGCAGCCCAGATCAGAGACGGTGGACCCCCGGGGTAATCAGGCCTGGGACGTAGAATATGCAAGATCCCATGAAATCTGTTTGCTGGAGGATGTTATTAACTTGGAATTTGAAAGCACAGACAGGAAACCTTTGGAACCTGTAGTCCTTTTATATGTTAAAACTCCAATCTCTGCCCAGAATCACAGCAGGAGTTCTGTTAGCATCTTTGAAAGTCACCCGTCACCTTTGATCCTTTCTGCCAGACTGTGAATCCACAAACTGAGTCTGCTTTCTTAATAAAAGTCTGCTTGGGAATGGACACAGGGTGCTTTCCACTAGAGAAAGTGGCCATGCTGTCTATTCCCCCACAGGACCTGGTTTGTCTCTGTGTATGTTTTTCTCGTGTTTTGACGAGCATCCGCAGCAGGGATGGATACTGTTGGACGGTATCCTCTTCACATAAGTTTATACATTGTTTGGTTTTTGCTGGCTTAGTTTTACTCTTTTTTTTTTAAGAAAAGATTTTGTTTATTTTTAGAGAGAAGGGGAGGGAAAGAGAAAGAGAGGGAAAGAAATACCAATGCGTGGTTGCCTCTTGTGTGTCCCCTACTGGGGACCTGGACCAAAACCCAGGCATGTGCCCTGACTAGGAATCAAACTACTGACCATTTGGTTTGCAGGTCCATGTTCAGTCCACTGAGCTACACCAGCCAGGGTTATTTTTGCTCTCTGGTACTAATAGCCAAAAGTGTTTTCTAAAAGGAATTTAAATGACAGTGCAGAATTGCATTATTTGTTGAAGAATGTACAGGTGCCTTATAGTAGATGAAATAATTTTATTGTTTTGGAAAAATGATGTGTGTTGAATTTGGACAGTTGAGAAGAATGGCTAAAGCTGATACGTATTATTATTTTTTGTCACCCTGAATCATATATCTTTCCTGTCTGAGGAATCCTGCCTCTTAAAAAAGCAGAGACATTTTCCTGCAATGGAAGCCAAAAAAAAAGAAATTAAAAATCCTAAATACTGATTTCCTCAGCTCCCTTATTAAACAGATTAAACTATGGGCAAATGACCTTTTGTATTGATCAAACTTTAGGCTCAGAAACTAATTTTATAAAAAAGACAAAGAATCCATTCTTTGCAAGAAGGCATTCTTGTGAAAACAAATCAGGAATCCAGTACTGATGGTGTTAATGTTAGAATCTGTGGTCTCTAACTGTGTAGTCATGATAATCATTCTGTGACATGATTTCAGGCTAGTTTGGGCTTCTTAGTTCTAACACTAGATCTCCAGTCTTCCGGAAGCTATAAAATATCATTTTGTCACTTTCTTTTTCAGCTTAAATTAGTCCTGTCTAATTTCTGTTGCCTGCAAAAAGGCCCTTAACTGATATATTAAATGAATTTCCAAGAGCTTCACAGGAAATTATTCACAGAACTCGAATACTCAGATGAAAACCTGACTCCTGCTTTAATTTAATTGAACCCAGAGATTGTTTTTTAAAGGCACAATCCCAGCATTTAAAGAACTGATTCTGTAGATGGAAGGCAAGTCCTGCACACCAGCACCAGGAACGCAAGGCAGTGTGGTAAGTCTGCCAAAGGAGAAGTCTGGCCTATGGCACATGCCAACGTGTGTGAAATCACGGGAGAAATCTCATTCCTGCAGAGATTAGCAATGGTTTCCAGACAGACCTGAAATTTCCTTTTGAAATGTCTAACCTTTTGAAATGTCTAATTGCATGGGTTTTGTACAGATAAAAATAACTTCTGTAAAGAGACCAATTAAATTCATGGGAAGGCTGATTTACAGTGGCTGGATTAAGATGTCTGGATATTCTTAAGAAACATAAAATAATTACCCTAAAATTTCAAAACTTTAAAAATTATTTTTACCTGTCATTTTCCAGCTTCTCCCCATCTCCATCCCTGACTTGTAACTCCTTGAATACAAGGAATTTGAATCTTGAAAGAATCCACTTATTTGAACCATCAAAGTACTAACATGAAACAGTAACTATTAAACTCAGGACAGTTTTCTAGTTAGTATTTCAAAACTTTTACTTCACAAGTACTTTGAGGTACCTCTTTTAAAACGTCATGACACCCGGGAAATTATGTAATTCCCCACTGAAAAGGAACTCATAACCTGCTTCATCACAGTGCAGGATCATTTTACACCTCAAAATAAACCCTGCATAGTCTAAGGATTATAGAAGCTCAGAGTTGGAAAGGAACCTAAAAGTCTTCTGGTCTATTGGTTCCCAGGACTATCTGTATATTAACATCACTTTGGGAGCTTAAAACATTCTCTCACTCTAGATGAATACAGCCAGGTTGAGGAACCACTAATCCTGGATCCAGCTACAAAAACTTCAGCACATGTAAGTTAAAAATGGCAACAACAAATCTTAATGATCATGTTAAAGTATGAGTATATAAGGACGATCATTTTTGGTAAGCTCCTATTTACAATTTTGTTGAGTTCCTAAGAAGTAACATAAAAGAAGAGAGAAGGAAGAGAGTTAGGCAAACAGCTAGAAAGTTGGAAATATACAGGCCACTCAAGTGCTCTTTAGTTTTTAACAAAATGGTAAGAGACTCCAGCTCTAACATAGTTTAATCTTTCTTGTGTGAAAACACATTTAGGTCCTGGAAAACAAGTTGTGAAAGTCAAGAGATATCTAAGCTACCTTTTGCTGCTCTGGAAAAAAAAAATTCACACTACAGCATCAGACAGAATTAGCTCTGGAAGGGAATGGGAGGATCAGGGTGAATTACATGGTCCTCTCAGAAAACACTGAAGTTGAACCGAAGAAAAGTAGTCAAGAGAATAGAAACAAAATATGGTGACATGCCAACCACACCCTTCCTTTCTGTACCAATGTTTCTAGCTATATGTCATTTTTAGGGATTTTCAGCCCTTTCGTGTTTAAGCTTTCTTATTAGATACCTGTCCAGTTACTCAAATAGAGAAGAATCTGAAATACACATTAAACGTCAATGAATTTCTTTCCAGAAGGGTATCAATGATAGAATGCTAAGCTCAACTTTTCAACAAATTCAGAGTATTCAAACAGAACTTTCCAACTATAAAATTGACAATAGGATGATATGGGATAAAATTTTCCAGAGATTCTCTAATGTTATTACATTCCATTTTATTCTTTTAAACCCATGAATATGAATAAGTAAGAAAATAATTTCTTTTGATCATCAATCATATGCAAACGGCCACTGCTGAGTCTTCTGGCTGAGTTACACTGAAGTGCTCTTACAGGATATAGATTTGCCTACAGATTCATGGGAAAAATGATCAAGTATTATTCTTAGAGGTTCACTTTACTGTCCAATTGTCAACTCTGCTGCATATGTTCCAGAAGTTCAGAAAGATGTGTTTTATGCTAATTAAATTGAATTAGAAAGCATAGATATAAAAAGGAAAGAAGAGCTGTTTATTGAACACCTACTATGTACCTAGAATACCTAGAAAGTCCTAGAAGTTTGTTATTAGACTACAAGCCAACATTTTTAACATGATCCACACAGGCTATGCCTGTCTACTATTTAGATATCTTGGATCCCACCACCTTGCTCTCTGGGCTTTAGTAACAATGGGATTTTTTTTCTTTTTCAAATTCCTCTCACGGTAGGACCTTAGCACATATTATTCTCACTATATAATGTGTTCTTCCTCACTACCACATGTTACTGCTTAACTCCTGATTATTCCTAGAATATCATATCAGATTTTTTCAGGGAAACTTCTGTAACCAGATTGAGTTTCTCTGTTAGATGCTTTATCTGTCTCTGCTGTTTTCTTCACCTTGAACACTGCAATTTTGCATGTGTTTTTACTGATTACTTAGGTAATGTCTTTCTCATCCATCAGATTTTAGCCTTCATTAGGGCAGGTTCATGTCTAACTTTTCCTCCATTTCATCTCAAGCGTTTAGCACAAAATGTGGCATGTAGTAGACACAACAAATACTTGTTAAATGACTAGATTAGCCACATTTTTAATTTACCATATAATATTATACCTCTGAATAAATTCCATACTGTTTTCCACAGTAGCAGCACCAATCTGCATTCCCACCAACAGTGCACTAAGGTTCCCTTTTCTCCACAACCTCACCAGCACTTGTTGTTTGTTGATTTATTGATGATAGCCATTCTGACAGGTGAGAGGTGATATCTCATTGTGGTTTTATTATTTTTTTTAAGATTTTATTTATTCACTTTTACAGAGAGGGAAAGAAACATCAATGTGTGAGAGATAGTTTGCATCTCACATGCCCCCAACTGGGGACTCGGCCCACAACCCAGGCATGTGTCCTGACTGGGAATTGAAACGGCGACCTTTTGGTTTGCAGGCCAGCATTCAATCCACTGAGCCACACCAGCCAGGGCTCATTGCGGTCTCAATTTGCATCTCTGTATGGCTAGTGATATTGAGCAATTTTTCATATGTCTATGGACCATCTCCATCCTTAGAGAAATATCTATTCATGTCTTTTGCCGATTGTTTAATTGGATTGTTTGTCTTTTTGGTGGTGCAGCCACTATGGAAAACAGTATGGAATTTCCTCAAAAAATTAAAAATGGAACTGCCTTTTGATCCAGTGATTCCATTGGTGGCTATACCCTAAGAATCCCAAATACCAATTCAAAAGAACTTATGCACCCCAATGTTCATAGCAGTGTAATTTATAATAGCCAGGTATTAGAAACAGGTGAAATGCTCACCAGTAGATGAATGGAGTAAAAAACTGTGATACATTTACACAATGGAATACTATACAGAAGAAAGAAAGAGAAAGGAATTCCTATCCTTTGCAACAGCATGGATAGAACTAGAGACTATTATGCTAAGTGAAATAAGCCAGTTGGTAAAAGACAAATATCATATGATCCGATGAACAAAATAAACTAAAGAGCATAACTGAACCAGACACATGGAACATGGAATGGACTGACAGCTGCCAGAGGAAAGTGGGCCGAGGGGAGTGGTTGGAAAGAGGGACAGGGACTAGTAAAGAACATGTATGAATGACCCATGGGCATGGACAGCAGGGTGGGGTTGACTGTGGGAGTAGTGGTTGCCTGGGCAGAGGAGGGCGAAGGGGGAAAACCTGGGTCAATGGTAATAGAATAAACTAGAACAAAAAAACATTATATGAGCAAACTATTCATTGTCAATGCTCTTGAGCCAGACTACCAGGGAGATATTCGTCTTGAACAAGTTGGTTTCATTACTTACTGCCATGAAGGAAAATATATATCATGAGGTGATAAAAAAAAATCTTAAAATGTAGGATTTAGGTTTTGGTTTGGGGTATAGTTGGAAGAATTAGGAGTTTTAGAAGGCAGGACAATTCTGTATTGTGTATCTTAATAAATCTTATCTCTAGAGAGAAATTACTAGAATGATGATAAATTGTAATTGCTAAAGATGCAGCAGTTTAATTTAGGCCAAGAAAGGAGTTGGGTATTTTGTGAGTAGAACAGTGACTTCATTTTTGTTTGCGCTTATATGTAATTATGAAATAACCTTGCTTTTTCCATTTATAATAACATTATGTAACCTACTCTGGGGTTGGTTTCGTTGAAATTGTTTTTATCTAACAGGAGAATGACGGCTAACCATGAGTGACAGGCCAGCTTGTTCGTGTCAGGGGGCTCTCTGCCTCTCAGCAGTGCAGAAAGATTCAGCGCAGTTGGAGATACGGGGGAATGCTCAAAGACGGAAATGTAAATTTCAGATTAATCAGCACAGGGTTGGATTTTCTGATGGGTCCCACCCTTGCCTTAGAAAGAGAGAGAAGACAGAATACAATGCAGGAACTATTGAATGGCATTCTTACTTAAGAAAGAAAAAAGACTACGGAAGGCGGACAATGGTGTATAGTCAGAGAAGTACCGTTGTCATTTTCACAGTTTTGTCTTTGAACAAGCTTGCAGGAGAAGAATGTTATTACCGACTGCTATACCTAAGACAGTAACTGTGGTTGCTGCAGTGATTAGCTGCTGCAATGTCCCTTCAAGAAAACTGAACTCACTCTTTCAACTTCTGAAAATACTGCCTTCCAGAAGAAAGTCTTTAGTTGTTAGCTCTGTAGAGTGGTTTTGTAGGCTGAAGAAAATGACCTAACCCAAGGTCATGAGAAAGACATCTTCGGGCAGCATGTTTGTAGTAACTGATGGACATGGGGGCGCCTGCTCCTCTCACCTCCATCCCAGGACTACTCTGAACACTCACCTGTCTTTGAATTATGTGCATCTTGGCTGCAGCTCTTGTTGAATCTGTCAAGTAATAACCTTTTTCTCTGCCCAATCCTACTTTCTTTCCTTTTCTTCCACAAGGGCTGTTTTCAAGAACACTCCCTAATAAACTTCTTACACATTAATCTCTGTGTCATGGTATGCTTCCCAGGGAACCCAAGCTGCCATAGTTGGTAACAGATGTGATTGGAGAAATCAGACATGGGTATGAAGTCTTAAAGCTGGATGGCGAGGACTCACCACCCAGCTAGCAATAATGAGCCCATCGCTGGTGGTAGGCAGTGCACAGAGAGCCCTGGCACACAGTAGAAGTGCAGTTATTAAAAGTGTGCCCACTGGTGAACTGCATGTCACACCAATAGAATTCACTAGAATGGGTTAGAACAAGGGTTCCCAACTTCAGCCTTACTATGTCTGGGGCCAAACAATTATCTGTGATGGACGACTGTCCTATTCATTGCAGGATGTTCAGCAGTATACCTGACACCTGTAGCACACTCTCCCATCCCGCTCTACCCCGTGGGTTATGGCAATGAAAAATGTTTCTAGAGATTGCCAGAAGTCCTTTTCACTTTTCACTTCCATGCCTTTGCTTACTTAAGCCTTAGCCTAAATATGTCTCCATTTCTAACTGTGAATTTCCTACGTTTCCTTTGAATATTTGGTCCAATTCCAACTCCACCTAATGTCATCTTAGATGTCCAAGATATAATTATTTTTGTCATTTCCTATTTAGTCTTAATATCACTATATAATCTGAATCAATCATTCTTCACTAGTACTAATGCAGCCCCACTTACATTAATGTCCACTTTACTATGGCTGAGTTTTCACCTACTTTACTTGCAGGAAATCCAGTATTCCACAGATTTCTCCTTGGTAAATGTTCCATGAAAGTCAAGGGTGCTTCTTTTATCAGTCTTTGTCATCTCACCCTATTAATGCTACCTGCCAGTGGATTAGGAACTCACTTTCTCCAATGACCATGAATTCAGCAGCTAAGCCTCAAGGGCAGATGGATTGCTCATACATGATTCCAGCAGTTCTGCTCAGTGCCCCTCATGCTGACTTCTGTTGCCTGCTTTCTCAGTTCACTGAAGCCAATATTGCTTTTGTGACAAGAGGAAAACATTGTACCACTTTGTCTGAAGGTCTTCCAGCAAAGCTTGGGCAAGTGCATGGGCACTATGTCTTTTAAATTACAAACATATCTACTATTCCTCAGGACACATATGTGCCACAAGTATGTCTGTGACAGAAATTATTTCATGATCAGCACTGTCCTAAACTCACCACCAACACTCATCCTTGGTCTTTCTGCCTGGTGCTGACCAGCCATGCCCTTTTCTTGTACAGAGAATTCCCTGCTCTGTTGTAC
Organism: Tonatia bakeri; assembly: GCA_004024845.1. Lineage (NCBI taxonomy): Eukaryota > Metazoa > Chordata > Mammalia > Chiroptera > Phyllostomidae > Tonatia > Tonatia bakeri. The sequence continues at coordinate 101,943 of PVIA01003748.1, forward strand.
CACCTTATCTTTGACTTCTTCAGGGCTGCCCTAGCACATCAGCCCCATGCAAATATCCTCAAAACATAAAGGTGATAAGTAGAGCACAGAAAGGATTCAGCCTGTGGGTTCAGTCAGAATGTTCAGACTGTCAGAGTTGAGTCTCATTTTCTTTTCAGGAGATGCTTTGCTTCCAAATAGATGGTGACACAGATGAGTTTGTGCAGAGAGAAGTTTATTCTAACTCCTCTTGCCAGAAACATGACCCACACTTCACATGGGGTAATGAGGCTTAGCATGGTTTAATTTACTGTGAAATTCTCTTATCCACTCAAAAAAGTACTGTCTCTGTGTGAAACTCACACAGTACTAAACATGTTGTGTTGTATTTGATTGGTATGCAATAAACATTATTTTACACTGATTATATTAATGTTATTAATTATATGCAGATATAATTGTTTTTATACTCATATATTATTTATTATAATTAGGGTATGAGCCTATTAACATGTATATAATGACATATTTTATTAGAGCTTAATATATCTTTAAGATAATCTTAGTAGGACTTTATTATAAACTGCAACTGATCTCCAGAGTTGAGGAGTGACTTGCCCAATATTTACTTACTGCCAGATGTGGAGCAAAATCCAGGTTTCCTGACACCTGGCCCAGGGTGCTTGTCTCTGCACTGGGCATCTCTCTTTTTCAGAATGGCCAAGTTTAAAGCTATGGTATCCATCTTTTCCTACATTACTTACTGTTAGAAGAGTTAGTGAACAAAATATAACCACACCATTCAAATGATAAACCCTCTATTCAGTTTTGGATCAACTAGCATATCCTATAATTATTATAGATGTGAAATGGAAAAAATAATATAGAAGACATGTTTCTGTACAGCATTCCACACTATAGTGATGGATAAATAGTAGAAGAACATATCCATATCTGCCTTGGATTTTCATGACATTCTGTTTATTTCACTATAATATTTTTTTTTCTTCATTTCCTGTACCTATGTGAGTCTCTTGAGAGCAAAGACCATGGCATAGTCATTATACTGAATATAATGGATGGTATCATTATTATTTTAGTGTCAATAAGTAAAATTAAATGTTGCAGAGGATAGTTGGTGAAGCTTGATTCATTTCTTCTAATTTAAGACAAAACATCCAAGAATACTTACTTGAATAAGTGTGTGTATATAATCACTTTAAAAACTTCCCAAAACAGTTTAATGATTTTCAATAGAGAACTAGGGAAGAGCATGTAGTGATTTAGGCATACCAAAGTCCTACAAAAAGATGAGAATTTATGAATTGAAACACAACCATTTCTAAAAATGCTAGCAAGCAAACTAAACTACTAGTAAAGAAGATTTATAATAAAACAACAATGGCTGATGGAAACTTTTTATCAAGTTTCATGTACAAAAGGTCAGGACCCACTGTTACCCACAAAAGATCACTGTTACCCAACTGCTTAGGTCTGGCCATGGATGTGAGGCTGTTCACATAAACTTCCCTTTTCCAGGTTATAAAACCACGGGCCCTTTGTACTTCAGTAGGGCTCCAGCCTGGAGAAATCACTCAGACCTTAAGAGAACTGAGACAATTCTGCCACATAAACAATTTTTAGTTTTTATTGTCTTTAAAAGTATTTACCAACTACTGTGCCTGATTAAAATTGCATAAACCCAGTTTGGTTGGAAAAGTTATTGATAATATGAGATCTATCTGTCTTTGTAAAAAGAGTTCTCTACCTGGGAAAGATGATACATATGAAATTATTGTGGAAGACAAATTTCAAATCTTATTACATAGATTCCATAGTAGTTTTAAGATTGTCCAAGATCTTTAAGAGCTCACAAATGTCTGGTTTTAAAAGTTTTAAAAATGTTTATTGATTTTAGAGAGAAAAGGAAGAAGAGAGGAAGGGAGAGAGGGGCAAAGAGAGAGAGACAGACAGGCAGACAGACAGACATCAATGTGAGAGAGAACCTTTAATTGGTTGCCTCCCATGGGTGCCCTGGACAGAGATTGAACTTGGAACATTTTGGTATACATGATGACACTCCAGCCAACTGAGCCACCCAGCCGTAGCTCATAAATTTCTTTGTAAATTTTAAAATATGGTTTTTTAATGTGATTTTCAGTGAATCTTCACAATATTAAATTTTTAATTCATTGACTCACAAACTCTAAGACCTGAAAAGACCTAATTCAATCCTGGCATTTTATAATTTAGGACTATGCATATCTACATTAAAAGAGAATTTTTCCAGGCTACCAGAACTTAGATATGGCTTTGACTTGAACCTAGGTCTTTGGTTGGCCAGGAAAATTTCTTAGAGTAGAGAAAACAAAGGTTCAAGAAAACACACGGCCACTTCATTTACAGATGCGAGAAAGGCCAGAATGTTTGAAGTATCAGTTAACGAATACATTCTTTATCCCTGTTAGAAGCAGACATGGCAAGCTGTGTTTCTCTCTGATCTGCAGTTTGTGTTAATCTTTGGCTTCAGTACGTGAGACTTTTGAGGTTAGTCGAATTTCCTGGTAGTATAATGTATTTCCTGCCCTGCATCTAAAGTGATTAAAGAATTATAAAAGGCAGTGCTGAGGGGCAACATCTGCTTTTGGGATCTACCTCTGAATAAGTGGAGATTTAAAATAAACCAGATTCCTTTTTAAAATGCCATATCTTATAACTCAGGTGAATTCTTGTCTGAGGGTATTGGTAAATGTGATTTTTTTTTCAACAAGGCTTTTCTTTGTCACCATGGTTCCTAGAGCAGAACTGGGCGGTTCTCTTGGGCCTTGGTACTCCATGGCCTTTAAAACTTCTAAAATGTCTCTGGTGGACTTTAAAAAGTATGTTTTAAGTTTTACTAATTTGAGAAATAGGAAAGAGCAAAACTAAAATGTTTTTAGGTCCATTCACTGAAATCCAGACATCTGGATCTGTTAAGCAATTTTTATTATTTATTTATTAAAAACAAAAGCAATAACAAGAAAAACAAACAAAAATAAATATTAAAAATAAATATTAGTATTTTCCTCAGAGTATGACATTACTTCTTACTTTAAAGAAAAAAAATTGAGAGGATTTTGCTCATCCATTAATTAATTTATTTATCCTTCTAATGAGAATTTGTGGAATGCTCACCAAGTGCCGGAAATCTGTTGGACCACTCTAATGTTATGATATTTCCAAATCAATACATCAATACAATAAAATATCAAAAGTACCTTGAGATAAAAACAGAGTAACCTAACTCCAAGAAGTCTTATATCCATAATACATGGCATTTTTGAGGAAATTTATATTAGTTTCATGTAACTTCTACTATCAATAAACTATTTAGGAATGGTCTGCTTTAGAAAAACCTGATCCATAAATACTCTCATGTTAGAAATCGGGCGGTCTGGCGGAGTGTGGGCAAAGTCATATCCTTTTTATTCACCAATGTTATTTTTATTTTGTTTCGATGTCTGTGTAGAGATAATTGTATCCCTTGTAAGAGAATAAACTGAGAAGATTAAAATCGATTAAAGACAAACCCCTGACTGTTTCAGTTCTGCAATAATTGCAGACACAGCCTTTCTGGGATAATAATAGACATTAATAGAAAAGTGGAATTTATTTTACAAGACAATATTTTCAAGTGTTAACTGATTTGTTAGGAATTTACTTTTAGTGTTTTCAAAAATAAAGTAAAATCTGTTCTACATCTCAATGCATTTACAAATAAAATTCGAGTGGCTCTGAGGAATGATTAATGTGTGTGCCGTTTGCACAGCCAGGCAACCCATTCCAGGGGCACACAGTAGCACGGCTCTGTTCTCTCTGACTGTCTTTGCTGGGGTCTGCCATTCTTCACCAGCGCACTTTGCAAATGACGTTATCAGTCAAATTTGATTAGCCTCATTTGATGGATAAGGAGGAAGGAATGTGTTTGACTCTTCCATGTGTGATCATTTGGTTTCCTGACTCAGGACCCAAGAGTCAGACTCTTATTCTTCTTATCTTCTCTCCCCTTCTCCGTTGCCTGCTACAGCTGACATTATTGGAAAACAGCAAAATTATTTCAAAACATCTTAATGAGACGTTAAATGAGTATATAATTTATTATATAATTGTGTTTGTAGTCTTTAGAGAAGAGACTGTACATTTCAGGCTGCCAATATTTTTGTCATCTGTGCCAAACCGTGGGGGTCGATAGGCTATGTATCAGGTTGGTGTTAGCAGGTCATCTGTCTTGGTGTCCATGTAGCAGTCTGGGGTATTGAAAAGCACTGTGAAATTAAATTAGGAATAGGAAACATGGTTCCTCTGCAACATGGAGAGAATCATTTAGTCTCTGGGAAATAGGAATGATAATATCTTTCTTCCGTTTCTCATAGTGTACTTATGATGGACATTTAATATAATAAGGATAAGAGCCATCTATTGACTTAAAATACTTTCTAAATAAATTTCAGGCAGTATTATTTTCATGGGTACTAGAGATAAAATTAGTACACATCAAGGTTGGTATTTAAGCAGCAGGCTGAGTATTATTACCAGCCATTAATTGAGGACAAACACAGTAGCCTCTGCCAGAGATGTTACAGATCCAAGGAATTTGAAAGTAAAGGATTCAGAAGTGGGAGGAACACCAGATTCTAAGTTTAAACCCCTGATCTCTGATGATCAGCTGTATGGCCTGGAGCAAGGTAATGTCTGTCAGTAACCTGCTCAAAAAGACAGAATGAGCAAAATAATTTCTAATCAACACTTTTAGCTTTCTGAAATTTTAACCTCCAGCTCCCACCTCAATTCATATGCCACAATAGTAAATTACATAATTTATTTTTATATGTATCTTCTTTAGTTTTTCTCTTCTGGATTACATAAATAGTAGTACAAAATCCAAATATGACATATAGATATGGAAAGAATTTAGTTCGATGCTCTTACACATAAGTTTCAATCATGTAAACCTGTCTTCATTTTAATGATAATTTAATTAAATCCCTGACAGATTAAACCACATTCCTAACAGAAGAGCTACTAAAATGTGGGCACTGCTCATTTACACTCTCCTACAATTATTTCTAAGTCATTGACAAAAACTTAAAATAACCAAGCAAAATGCATGGCAGAAAAGTCTCCAAATTGTTAAGCCCAAATGTTTTGTACCCTTGTAGTATTTTAATTTGAAAGAACTTCTGGTCTGCCCTTTAAAATCACTTTAGCTTTAGCTGTGATGCTTGAGGCCCCAGGTGTTTTTTGAACAAATAGAGGGCTCAGGTTTGCAGTGTCGGTTAACTGCCTTTTCCACTGGAAAGAAGGTGAGGAGAATAGAGCTGAGGTTAGCTGAGATCATGTCTCCTGAAGTGCATACTGAAGAACAATCCCGGGCTTCACTGAGTCAGGTTTGTTTCCTTCAGGGAGAGTTCTGAATGGTCAATGGAAAAGCCAGAACATACTGCAAATGAATTTAGTCTCTGGTCTTTATATGAAAAGGCACTGATATCCATGTCAGAAAGCAGGTGAAATTTCAGGAAATCTGTAATGGAAAACTGACATTCAGAGTTTCTCAGATTTCTAGGTTAACTTTTTCCCTTCTCATCCAAGTTTGCTGTTGTAGGGAGAGAGAATGAGGTGTACAGATAGATGCATTGAATGTGGAATTCTTGCCCTTCCTAGGAAATTTTGTGAAATAATTCTTGGCATGCTAGTCTCCTTGCTAGGGATCCATGGTTTCTTTCCTTACCACTTTCTATCTCTTTTCCAGCTCATTGTATTAATGCGGCCTCATTCAATGAATTGCATTTCTGTCACTTAAGCCCTTAAAATTATTTTATTTTCATTCCTAGGGGAGGATAGCATCAGCAAAGCTTGCTTGATTATTAGTGTGGAAACTGTCTTGCTCCTGTGCTTGGTTTCTCGAGGAAAGGTCTGCTTGCCCATCTGACTTTATTTACTTTTTCTCGCAGTGACCTTTCTGTTACCACTTCATCGCTTCTGTCGTTAGCAGCACGTCTACTGTGTGTCGGAAGGCTGTGCCTACTGTGTTTTGGACTCTGAGTTACTTAGACTGGTGCCTATGCGTACATAAAATCTCATGCCTTAGGTAAATGTAGGCATTATTAACCCTAGTTTATGGATGAAGTAAATGACTCTCATAGATTTTAAATAGTTGTATTAACTATATATCCTGGAAGAAAGACAAAACTAAACATCACATTTAGTGTTGTTTTTGTCACATTAGAAGAAATAAAACTACCCTCTCTTGTTGATATAGGGTGCAGCCAAGAGGGGAGCCCCAAATAGGGATTTGGAATGGGGTCCAGAGCTCAAGGTGTCCAGGAAATATTAGGATGTCCTCCCCCCTCCCCCCCAACAAGTGTGAGTTGGGGAAAGGGACACATGGAGCAGGAACATGCAGGGCTGTTTTGTACAGCAACAGCTTTGCAGCTAACCTCTGGCAGGTCATTTAACATATCTATAACCTTTAACTGGTTGCATAGATATGTTTAATAGCTGTTGCCATGCTTTGGGCCAGGGAGAAGGGAGTGACTTCTACCCAAGATTTAACTCGGGGGCAGGTCCCCTGAGTTACAGCGCCTGCATGAGAGCTTGGAGATGATTGGCTCCAGGACATGGGACCACACCTGCCCAGACTCACAATGGTAGCCCAGTAAAACTGGAAGGATACAGGAGTGCTGGCAAGTGCAGCCGATTGTGGGAGGAGTTGGAAATGACACTGCAGAGGAGAAGTGTGCTAGCATTTAAACCCAGACTTGGCAGCCATTGAGGAGAGAGCCACGCACTTCTGGCAGAGTGGGGACCCTAGCAGCCATGTGAGAAAGAGTACCAAATGGCTTTGGCCAGAATAGGGGCTCCCGTGGCCCTGTGAGAAGGAATCACCATGTGGCTTTAGCAGAGAACCGCCACTAGGCTTGGCCAGAGTAGGGACCCCCTCCCCACAGCTGAGATTAAAAAGGGAACCATGAGTTTTTTCCAGAATGCAGACCCCTGCAGCTCTGGTAGAAAAGGACCATGCAGCTTTGGGGTGCTCCTTTCGGCCGAGTGGCCTGGGAAGCAGGAGGGACTTTGCCTAGAAGAAGGGTGAAAAAAAACTGTTGCCAGTAAGCCACAAGAAGTTGTCACATGGCTTTGGATTAATTGGAGATCCTGCCTGGACAGTGACACAGCTGATGATACTGGGAGCCTAAAACACAGACATTTGTTTCTTTTCTGGAGTTATGGTACCCTGAATTAGGGCAGGGAGAGAAGGAAGTACTGTAGGCATCTGTGGGTATCCTAAAGAACTTTGATATTTTAATGAAGATGTTAGGTCACTACTTTAAGTCTGTATAGCATTAAATAAACATTTCCTTTCCTTTTCACAAATCTCTGGCATTGAGAGATGTCTATCCTATAAGGTGGTGGACATAACGAACTTGGGAGGTTCCTTTCGGTAATAGTATATTGTGCCCCCCTTGGCCCTGTGTGTGGGTGTGTTCTGTAACAGTTTTTGGCATCTCTGGGTGGGCCAATAATTGCATACACACCCCCATCTGTTCTGTAACATTATGTCTGTACCCATATCTGGATATCCTTTCAAAAATTATTTGGAAAGGACCTGAAAAAAATCCCAAAAATAATACAACAAGAAAACATAAACTGCATTTTTTCCTTCTCCTCTTTCCCTAAATATCTATCATCTGGAAGATTTCAGACCATACCTGGGAGTCAAGCATAAAACTGAGCACCTACAATAGAAAATAGATATATGAATGGGTTGAAGAAATTGGAGGAAATATTCACAAATGAGATTCTTGGAGATAGGAAAATACTTTTTACATTTATGTTCCGTGGTTGAAGAGAAAGACAACCGAAGAAACAGTATAAGGGCTTAATCAGGGTATATGTCATTACCTGACTTTTAAACAAGATTTTAAAAATTTGTTGACAACTCAGTACAAAACTGCCTACTTATGTATTGGCATATATTACCTGTATACAAAGAAAAAGACCATATTCTAAAGATACGATATTTTTTCAAATGTATTTATATTTCTTATATAACCCAGGGAGATAATGAAATAGCTATCATGATGTCCTTTATGGAATGAAGATTGTCTAGCATCAAATGAAACCTGCATGTAAAAAAAAAAACATTCTTCCAAATTAGATTCATTCAATGTAGACTCCCTATATCTTATCATTCTTAATATTGGTATAAACTGATAATCAGGAAAATTGTCATTTGATTTTCTAATTTGAGCTCATATTTTGCTCATGAATACCATAAAATATTTTCCCCTTCTTTATTGTTGACCATACATGAATATTGTATATTCATGAAATTTTTAATAAAACTTAACTTTAAAAATGTACCACAAAAGAGAAACAGCTGGAGATGCCAAGGTTTGCACTGACTAATGTAATGGTAGTCTATAATCACAGACTCCAATCTACCCCCAAACAAATTACACTGTGACAAAAACTGTCTGCAAAATAAAAGTCAAAAATGAATATAATATTGGAATCAGCTCCAGCAGAGTGATCCAACAGAATAGTCACTAAAGATTAAAATGGGACCTGACAACAAGGCAAGATACGATTCCTGGATCCAGAGTGCAGAGGTTTATTGCAAATGCTGAGCTGGGATCCTGGCCTGGAAAGGGGGGATGTCCAGAGGAAGCCACACTGGGATTGGAAAGCAGACTTTTGCCCATAAAGGTTAGTGATGTTGAAACCTCAAAAACCTCAGAGGTTCAAATTGGGTAAGTCAGTATTTCAGAGTGGCAGGGTGGGGTGACCAGCGTGGTTCTGCTGAGTAGCGGAGAACTCAGCATACTGAAGCGAGGCATCTGGAGTTCTGTTCCCAGCCCTGGCTCTCACTCTCCCAATAAATCAGTGTTAGCCACTTAATGTTCTCTGTCCCAGTTTTCTTCTAAGTATAATCAGATGAGTACATTTACCACATAGTGAATTTACTAGGATGTTACCAGTTAGTGTTTTAAAATAGAAGAGAATAAAATAGAACAGAACAGAAATTATAGAGCTATAAGAGATTTTACAGATCCACTAATCCAATCCTTTCAACACTATGACTTAGAGGAGACATACCCCAAATCACACATCTAGTTAGTGCTTTGAGAGCTTTCCTTTTCAACTTGGAACTATAGACTAGAATATATACCTTGAATGTTTTATTATGACTGGGGCTGGACAGATAGGTATTGCTTAGTGGAGAATTTAAAATTATGATGTAGATAGATATATACAAGCATAATGAAAAATATTATAAAACTATATTTGCAATACAAACCTATTTTTATTAAAATTAAATATATATGTGTACACCTCAAATCCAGGAGACACTTTTCCTTCCTTAGTTGATTAGATCATTTGGTCACCTTCAGAATAGCTAATCACTTTCTCCTGAGAACATTCTGTTACTTTAGCTTCTAAGCCTTACAAGGTTCTAATTTTTCTTTTTCTGTCTATTTCTCCTTAGTCTTATAGGGTAGCTTATCTTTCTTTTTTAATCTATAAAATTCTCACTATGGATCTGTCCTCACCCTTCGTGTTCCCTCTACATCCTTAAAGTAGAACAATGTCACCCATCCCACTCCTTTGGCTTCAATGACCACCTATATTCTAACAGATACCAACTCTATACCATTAACCCACACCTCTCTCTTAGGTTTCAGGCCATTGATGCAACTGTCTACTTCACATCTAAACTTAGATATTGCACAAGCACCTCAAACTGAACACATATTCAAAACCAGCTCATGATTGTCCTCTCCCTCCAACAGTATTTACTTTCTTGAGTGCCACTCAATGCCTTTTACCCAGACAATTAAGGCAAAACCTGATTTTCACCTTAGACTTCTTCCATCCCCTTTCCTCCCAAACTAGCTTCACCAGTTAATATTATCTCCAAGATAGATCTCGATTCATATATCTCTTTCCATTTTTGTGCCCATACATTAAATTAAGCTATTACTACTTTGTTACATGTAATCGACTTTAATATGGCTTCCTTCATCAGCTCTTACTTTTCCCCCATACATTTTGTACATTGCCATCAGCAAGATCTTTTAAAAACTAATATTTAATTATTTCTCTTTCCTACTAAATATCTTCAGAGAGTTTTTCATTGTTTGTGGGACAAAGACCGAAATCCTTAATACCACCCACAACACCTTGCCTTGTTGGTTTCTTACTTACTTTTCTAGTCCCAGTCAATGATAGTCAACTTTATATAACTAGAATAGTGGACAAGAATTATTGTCCCTGTTTTGCCACTGAGGAAAATGATACTCTGAAAATTTAAATCATTTAAACATTTTCTCATTGTTAAATGCTTAGAATTTAGTAGAGCCAAGACTATAATCTAACCAAGTTGGTTCCTTTCCTCTTTTTCAGAATACAATCTTATTCCCACAGATCCAAATACACTGAAAACTGCACTTAAGTCACAAAGAGGATAGTGTTAAAATCAAACAAGTATTTCACATTAAGAAATATGTTTCCAGAAATAAGACAAAGATTCACTAAAATAAAACATAAATTATGGGTTTTTAATGCCAAATGTAATTTTAATAATAATAACCAAATCTACTGAGCACTTAGTAAGAGTATTCTACTCTCATTAATTCATTTACTCCCTAAAGGAACTAAATGAAGCCTCTTACATTATTATCCCCACTTGAGAAATTTCCAACCTGAGGCATGGAGAAAGTATTCATTTTAAGTTACATATGGAGAAAATAGAGAAACCAAGGTTTGAAACCAGGCTATCTCCAGAACTTATTTTTTTCCAAAACTCCCTTAAAGTATTAATATTACTTGTCCTCTCAATTAAAAAAAAATGACTAAAGATGGGTGGGAGGATTCATAGAGTAGAATAAAATCTTTCCCCCACTTTTCCACATTAATCGTGACTGTATTGCCTCCCCCTGATACACTATGCAGACTTCGGGCACAAGGTGTCATTGATGAGTCCCAGAACCCCTTCTGTGTGTCTCAGTCTATGTGCATGTGATCATGCTGTTCTGCATTGCATATTACGGCATCATTTTCCTCTGCATTACTTTTACTAGCCTTTGACATAGCTAGCACATTAAAAGAGGCACTAAATAAATGCGTGTTAAATTGAACTCGTTGTCAAAAGATAATAGATCCAGGTTTCTTCTGTCATAGATATTGATGTCCTGAAATAAACAGCTGAAAAGCCACAACCACACTTAAACTTTTACCATAAAAGTTGATTGAAACAATGATCTGTATCTCCATCAGTTGGAAGAAAACTAAAAAAATATTATTAAATAAAGACTTGAATGTTAAAAGCCAATATATATTTTGTAGAATACTCAGAAAACAACAAAATGCAACTGATAATCAAAGTTAATGTGTTTGCATGCAAACCTGATATCTAAAATCTGCACATAACAGTGAACCTCATGTCTTACAGTTAAAGCTATCATGCTAGACTAACTTATATATAAGATTTTCTAGTATGTATTTTTTCCTAATTTAAAGGATCTATAGCCCTGGCTGGTGTGACTCAATGGATTGAGTGCCGGCCTGTGAACCAAAGGGTGGCTGGTTCAATTCCCAGTCAGGGCACATGCCTGGGTTGCAGGGCAGGCCCTCAGTGGGGGAGGCATACAAGAGGCAACCACATGTTGATGTTTCTCTCCCTCTCTTTCCTTCTCTCTTCCCAGCTCTCTAAAAATAAACAAATAAAATGTTTTAAAAAATAAAATAGCTATAAACAATTGTCTTTGGGTCTTACTGGTGTTTTTTGCATTTGGGATTTTAGAAGGAAAAGAAGCTTATATTGAAGATTTAATATATAACACTATATTTGGTACCTAGTTCAATGGATAAATTTGATTTCTAGGCTCTTTCTGTATTAAGAGATTTTCTTAGTATAGCAGCCAGACACTTAGTTCCACACAGCCTTCTAGGAGCTCTGTGGAGGCTGAGAGCATGTCTTATGAATAAGCAGGGTGTGGTTGGAAGAGCCCTGGGCAAGGAATGAAGATATTTGCCTTCTATGCTCAGTCATTCAACATCTTAGGGCAAATGCCTTTGCAATTATTAATTGTGAGATTTGTAATATGTGATTTCAAATGTTTGTCCTTCCTGTCTTAAGTTCTATGATCCTAGGTGAAGTGGAAAAATTCTATAGAGCTAAATCCTTTGGCTCTTATCTCTACCGTTGTTTGACTGGGAATATAGGAAAGTCAATGAAACTAAAATCCCAGTTGAAAAGCCAGGATGCTAATAAAACTGTGATACTGGTCATTTCATCATAATGTGCCATTGTAACTTGTGTTTGCAGCACACCAGCAGTTTATTCAGAAATCTGAAAGCACACGGACATGCAGGGATCCATAACATTAATAAGGACATATATTCAAGCTTTGAAGTATGCAAAGACAAGCTTCTACTTATTTACTTTTTTAGAACTGTGAAAGATCAGAAAGGGACCTCTGAATTCCTTAACAGAGGCTCTGAGGGGGAAATGGTTTCAGTCAAATCCTTTAGGAAAAAAACAAATTTACTTTCCCTCAAGGGGACCCTATGACAGCCGAGTCCTAAAGATGACTTCAGCCCAGAGTCCAGTATTTGTGACCTGAGAAAGCCAAGAAAGGGTCCTTTACTCAAAGCTGCAAGAAGAAGGAAAATAAAAAACCCAAAGTCAAGCACGACCATCCAGCTGGCACATGTGCCTGGGCCGCAATTGGCTTTGGCAAGCCTTCATCCTCGAGGTCTCCAATGGCTCTGAGGCACTCACCGCAAGAAAATCATGGGTTTTAAAATACCAGAATTAAAGAACACATTGATGTAATTTTGGTGCCGGAGCATTTAGAGAAATGTGTTTGTCTTTGAAGGCTGGCTAACCTTGGGAATGCTTCAGACCTGTAATGGACCTATTAGCCTGGGAGTCGGTTCTACTGTCCCTGAAGGGATTTACACTATTAACCATCCTCAAAGTGCCATCTTGAGCCTTTGCCCTTCCTGCTGACCTAGGCCCAGGAGGAGTGATGCGTGCCCAAACTGCTTTCCAAAGTCAGAAGTATCTTTATGCACTTGAACCAGTCACCTAGAGTCTTAGAATAACCAGATGAAAAACTACTTCTTGAATTTACTTGGAAGAATTTCTCTCAAGTGATTATATAATCTCTGCTTGTTTGACCCTTAAATTCTTCCATATCACAGAGTCAAATTCATCTCTCTTCAGTTCCACCCATCACTTCCTGTTCTCCTAGGACCACAAGTACTGATTAATTCATTCTCTCATTCTTTTTTTGTTTTTCTCCAGCTTACTTTTTGTTTTTTTCAAAGCACTTATTGTAATTAAAAAAAAAACATTTTGTCTAGGTTGCATTGAAATACTCCTTATAAATAAAGCAAAATGTTGATGCCCTATAAAGTGGGTTTCCTTACATAACTCTGGCTCATTTCTAGGGTTTAGAAGAATTTCTAGATAAAAAGAATTAATATCACTCATCTAACCTTGTCATAATAGTCTTCTCTCCAGTTGTTATTATATGACATGAAACAAATTAGCTCTTAAAAATGTAAAAACTGTGTAATATGTCATTATGTTATGGAACACATTTAACAGATAAATTACAATAGTTCAATCTAAAATTTGTACCTGAGTCCTTTAAGTCCAAACTTAATATTTGATTAGAGGGGAATTGAGATATCAGCAGGTCTCTGTCTAGAGATGAGGAGTCAGAGCCCCAGAAGATTAAGTGGATTTTTGCTCAAAAACTTGCCAGTGACCTGAGATCACTGGGGCAACCAGAATTCATTCTCCAATCCAAACTTCTTTGTCACTGACACTTTATGTCCAGTCTGCCATTAATTTCAACTAGATGCAAATATTGCCTTAGTTTATTAAATGGCTTACTTTATAAGCCATGCAGAGAATAGGACATAATAAACCATAAAATATATTTTATGTTTTATTAACAAATATAACAATACCATGTAAGCAAAATGTTATAAAAAGTAGCATGTAAGCCGTTAGTTTATGGGCAGGATCCTATTATAAGAAATAACGTATACAGAAATAACATATATAGAAAATGTCAATTCATGCTCATGTCAGGAGAATTTGCCTTTGAAAGGGCACTTTGACGATAAATTCCAGGTACTGGATTATATTTCTGGATGCTAGTTACCAAGTTTAAAACTAGTTTACTAAGTACTACTTATGTTTCTTATCCCACACTAGGAACTTCTGCTTCAACTAGGCTGCATAATTAGCAACTCAAAGCTTAGTGGCTTAAATAATAATCATTTGTTTTCCTCTGCTGGTCAGAAATTTGGTCATCCTCACGGAGGATAGTTTATCTCTTCCACATGATGACAGGTCCTTCTTCAGCTTCATTCAGCGAGGCTATCAGCTCTGTTGGAATGTTCAAGATTGTCTCACTCACATGTTTGGCTCCTCATCTGGGGTGGCTTGGATGCCTGGGGGTGGCTGGATGACTAGGCCCCTTTTCTTACAGTGTCAGCAGGGCTCTCATGTACAGCTGAGGCTTCAATTCTTCCCTGTTTAGCCTGTCTCTCAATTCACACATGCAACTCCGACATCTTGTATCTGTGTTCCCCCTGACAAAAAGCAGAAGACCCAACCACTGGCAGGGCTCAGGAATCTTAAAGGGTCAATTCCACTGAAATCTATTAATCAATGCAAGTGGCACGTCCAACCCAGATTCAAAGAGTGGGGAAATAGAATCTAGCTTTCAGTGGGATTACAGTTTCTGTGAGCAGGGATGGAAACTCCATACAGCAAGTACTTTGTGTACTGCTTTCTGTGATTTTGCCACCAAGATAAAAATATTTTTAAGAACCTCAACCACCTATATCAAAACTAGTATAAATATACACACAAAGAAAATAATAGACAAAAATACAGGACTAGGGTATTAGATGCAGGGTTCTCTATTTTCATTATTCAGAGTAGTTTCAAAGCAAACTATAATTTCACATTACTAAAAGCAGCACTTTATCTCTGATGGAAGAATGTACAATGATAAATTGCCACTATGACTGCAATTACTTTTTAGAATGAATTAGTGTTTTATTAATTTCAATGGGATCTCAGTACATTTATAACTATGGAATATATACATGCCATCATATTATTTGTTCACTTTATTGGCAATTCTTCGATTGTATAGATTCTGGCAATCTTGAGATAAAAGTTCTGGTCATCAAGGTTGAGAGATATTCCAGAGAAATGAAAGCACAGATATTTAGTTGCATACTTATTACATAATGTCAAAGGATACTCCTACCAAGGAATTTTGGATTAGAAATTTAATTTCTATTAATATCGCCATTTAATTTAATTCAATTAGGAGTTCATATGAACCCTTACTAGGCACTTAAGATAAAATTGTGATCTTGGTGCATTTTTAAAGAGTATGAAAATTTTTCCATATACAGAATTTTAATTCTTCTCAGTTTAACAAAATCATTTCAACACACCTGTATGACCTAAAAGGTTTGAGGTGACACACACACCAGTTTTAGAGCCATTAAAATGAAAGCTATCTCATGAACATTTTACTACATAATTATATCATACTCTACTTCATGATTTTCAATGTTATCTTATTACATCATGCAGCCATATCATTTATTTAACTAGTATTGAAAATTATATTATTTATAATAACAGTATTAAGATACTACTTTAGTGAACATACTTATTTAAAAAGCTTTGTATATATTCATGTCACATCCATTTTTATACACCCATGTCACAGAAAAAACTATCTCAAAAGCTTTGATTTATATAGCCATCCTACTCTACAAAATATGATTTTCACTTCTAACAATGTTTGTCCATGTCCTTAAGCCTTTGTCAACACTGCATACTGTCATTAATTCTTATTCATTTCTAATTTGTTAAATATGAGATAGTTTCTTACACTTTTTAATTTGTTTGATTACTAATTATATTTACTTTCTGTATTTCCAAGGTATACAATAACATTTTCTGAAAGTAGGCATTTAATCATCTCATACATATGTGTATATTATGTTTATGTCTATATACATACACACTCACAAAAAGACCAAATTTTTAGCTGTAGTTACTTTGGGTTCTTTTTGGTAAATTATGGATGATTACAATTTTTATCCTTTTCTATATTTTCCATTTTTTTCTATGATTAAGATGAACATGTAAAACTATACACTAGAATATTACTGTTTTTAGAGTTTATTATTTAAGATCATATTATAATAAAATTCTTTCAGTACCTCACCAAAACAAATCCCAATAGAACAGGACCCAAGTGGGCTGTGTCTATACTCATTGTCAGATGGACTTGGCAGGCACGATACATGACCTTTGTCAGAAGGGCAGTAGAAGTACAGATCTTTATGGCAATCATTCATGCTGCATCCCCACATCAATCATATACACCCAGCATATTGAGCTTGCTAGTCATTTCTAAATAAACACAGTTTAAGCAAAGAAGATCTTTCATTCTGACACTCCTGGATTATAGCAGTGGTGAGCTCTTTCCTTTTCTTTTCCTTCTCTTGGTTAGGTTCCTTATCAAATTTCCTTCTCATCCAGGCTCTGGTATCTGCATCCTATAATCAGTTCTGCTCCACCCTTCAGCTGCCAGCTTTCCTTGGCAACTTGCAAACCTTTTCCACTCTTCCTCAGGAAAACTTTTTGAATTTCAGTCACAATTTTATGTCTGAAGCTTTGAAATTCACCCACTATTGGATATCCTCTTCACTTCCTCTAATTACCTATAAATGAATCTTTCATTATGTAGCATCTTTTATATTAGAATAAATATTACATCTAATATTTGTATCTATTTCTTATCATCCCTACTAAATGGTGAGATTTTCATAATAGTAAGGGTACTGAACATGCTTTAATCATCTGCCTGATTAATCATGCCCAGCTGTGTTTTGCACATAGAAGTTACTCAGCATGCATTTGGCTGAATAGATGGATAAATCATGTGTATATGTATCAGAGATTAGATGATCTACCCTAAACTAATAAGCTTCTTGCTCAATCACTGTTTTTAGTAAGTTAGGATGGCTAAAGGAAAGTAATTAATACAATCAGTTTTAAGAGCAGCAGTGGTACAAGGTACATCCTGATTTAGGAAAGAAAAATCATGGTTTCACTTTTCTGTGAGTCTTGGAAATTCACCACCCTTCTCCAGATTTCAGTTTCCATAACTATAAAAACAAAGCAATCAACAGGCCAGTCTTCATAACCTCTTGCCTTAGGGGCATTCTTAAATTACATTCTTAGGTTTCATTTGGTCTTGACCTAAAATGAACCTGAATGTATGGATCATCTCTGGAGTCAAATGAGCTTTAGAACCAGGAGATGAAAACTGTATTTAAAGAGATCTTAATTGCTCTTTCTGGGATCTGTACTTGTGAGCCTATGTAAGAATGAAATTATACTCTACATCAGTTGAATGCAACTTAACTTCTTTAAAACAATCTCCTTACATTCACTCTACCATTGATATTCTTTTTGTTAATAATACTTAATTAAAACAAAATTGCAATAGTATTCTGCATTGTGAAACACTGAAATCTAAAAAGTGCATAAAATAAATGTATATAAACTATATTCACTTTCTAATAAAACTACATTGTAATTTCTGAGATTAAATCATTTTTATTCCTAATAGTCAATATATTGAAGTTAAAATTTCTTTGATAGCCAGCCTCTCTGTTAAACACGTCTTTTAAAACAAAGAGGCAAATATATTAAATGTCTTCCCTTATAGTGATTTGTAAGGTAACTTTTTTAAGTAACTGAGAAATAACTCCTAATTAAACTTTTTAAAGTTGAATATTAATATTTCTGATCTTTTTAAAGTGAAAGACATTGGACCATCTATTAGAATTCTAACCCAATCTTTTCTATAGTACTGCAATAAAAACTTCCATTGACAGAGTTCAGGCAATATCTACAGGAATATAAAAAATGGCACCTAAAATAAATGGCATACTTAATGACATAGTTAATTTACAATCTGGAGACATTTCTTATCTCATCATGGACCAGTGACAAGTAATTCATGGCTTAGGTTGGAGTACCAGTCTTGAAGTAGCATTGCTTTAGAGGTCCTTCTCCAGCCATGCCCTTCCCACAGGCTGAAGGTCGTGAGCAACCTAGGACACATGCCTAACTAGAACCACACCCCAACTTCTACCAGGAGTGTCCAATCTTTTGGCATCTCTGGGTCACAGCAGAAGAAGAAGAGTTGTCTTGGGGCACATGTTAAATACACAAACACTAACAAAAAGTAATGAGAAAAAGGAAAAAGGCTTTAAGTAAATTTACTATTTTGTGTTGGACTGCATTCATAGCCATCCTAGGTTGTATGTGGCCTGAGGGCTGTGGGTTGGACACACCTGTAACTAGACCTTAGTTTTGGCACGCGAGAACTTAGAATATTTTGCCAAAACTACCTAAGCTTAGATCTCCTCCTGCAATCCATTCTCACAAAGATCAACCATACCAGTGGGTGCCTTTTTATATATATAAAGAGTCTGTTTTTTAAATATATATATATAAAGAGAATCTGCTCATCTTGGCTGGAGTGTCTACATTGTATATAGCCAATCAAAATACAGCTCAATGGGGTTAGAGGTGGGAATAGAAGGGAGTGGTCTGCTACTGAGGGGCAGGGTCCAGTTCTCCATGCATTGCCACCTTTCCAACAATCAGATAATTCTAAGCTTCTACCTGGTCTTCTAGCTCAGTGAAGGAGAATATTTCTCTATATGGTATGTGACCTCTAGTTGTACTATGTCCTCAGCCCCTTCAGATTTTAAAGAAAGCTTCCTTTCAACCTATAGGTATCACTGAAAAAAATCAAAAGACTTTTTACAGCATTCAGCTTTTAAAAAATACTCAGTCATCACTCTTCTAACCATATACGCTTACACTTTTGAAGTTGTTAAAATGCAGAAAATTGTATAGTACTAGGCTTTTTTTAAAATATGCCTTCATTTCCTTAAAGGAAAACCTCATTATCTCTGCTATTCTATTTTCCAGAAGTTTCTTTTCCTCTGCCACTCCCTAGTGAATTGCATGCATCCACCAGCGCTGACCTTCTTCTCACCTCTCATACCTTTTACTGTTCCAGCTTAGTGATAAGACCTCTTTTCCCCACAGTCGGTCACATTTCCCAGAATTCTGATGCTTCCTTTAGTTTATTTCTGTGTTTTAGAGGATACCGTTTTAAAGTTCTGTTCCTTAACAACATTCTTTTCAACTTTACTATTTCCTTTTTTCATTTCATCTCAACTTTATGTATGCACATATGAGTATATTCACATATTTATGAATATATATTGTATATTCAGATAGTTTGTGTATGTAATTTATCTTCATATTAATTTCCCCCTTGTAAGTATTTTTAGGACAGTGACTATATCTAATTATTCTATATTTTCATAACATCTAATATAGTGACTATCACATAGATGCTGAACAAATAATTTGTTACTTAAATAAATCAAAGAAAATAAAATTGCTACATACAGAATAGTTGTCTGCATTCCCCCCAACCCTCCACCCCAGCCAAACCCACTCCCTCCCTTGCTTCCACCCTTCCCCTTGGTTTTGTCCAAGGGTTCTTTATAGTAATTCCTGAAAACCCTTCCCCCCACTGTCCCCTCCCCACTCCCCTCTGGCTATTCTTAGATTGTTCTTAATTTCTAAGTCTTTGGTTATATTTTGTTTGCTTGTTCATTCTGTTGATTAGGTTCTTGTTACAGGTGAGATCATGTGGGGATGCAAATTAAAACCACAATGAGATAGCACTTCCGATGCAATTTTCAAACAGCTTTACTATGCTTGCTTATTTTTAATATCACATAGGTAAATATCCTATAGCTGATGTGAAAACAATTCATGAGCAAATTAAAGCAGTAACAGAGTGATGCTTAGGTCATTTTATTTACTTAATATTATATGGTCACTTTTTGCCATAAGTATAGGTATATGGTTAGTTATAAATTGATTTTAAAATTTATGTACATCTACAGTGTCCTTGAATTCTTATTTTTTTTAAACTCAGCCTTAAATATATATTATGTATTTATTTGGAAAAATGAATATTTTTCTATTGTATGGTCTCAATTTAATTTCTAGTAATTTTAGTCAATTTTCAGGCAAATGTTTAAAATCTCTATGTATCTGAAATAAAAAATGCTCCCTGAGGGAGGAAGAAACACATTACACACACTCACATTTTCAGTATGCTTAGGGCAATCAGTAAAAATCTATTGGAAGGATGTTTTCATTTCATTATTTTTAAGATTTTATACACACACACACACACACACACACACACACACACACTTTGCCAAGCATAAGTAGTTGTATGCACAGTAAGGTGTTGCCCTGGTCATTAAGGGAAGTTTTTAGAATAGTGACTATAAATATTTGCAGCAAAACTAAGACTTATTGTGATGCTACAATAAACCAGTCCTAACACTAAATACTGTGCCAGTGTGGTCTCATATAATCACCAAAACAACCTATGAGATGGTCACTGTCATTGCACATGTTATCCAGATCCAGACATGAGGCCTAGACAGATGTAAATAACCTCATTATGTTGCTCAATAATAAATATATTTGCCTACTGATTATAGATACTCTACCTCACAAGTCTGGTAAACATTTTACTAAAATCAGGGCTAAAAATTATTGTGTAATTGCATCTTAAAATATATGCAATTACATGTCAAAATTACATTCATAATTAAGCTAATACTAAACACACTTGCATTTGGATAATGCCAAACACTGAAAAAGAATTTATTTTTTGTGTTAGTTCATGAGACTGAACAGATAAATTTCTCATTCAACTGGTACAAACAACTGTTTGCTATGACAGATATAAAATAATAAAATTCTAGCCCTGGCTGGTGTGGCTCAGTGGACTGAACACCAGACAGCAAACCAAAGGGTCACTGGTTCCATTCCCAGTAAGGGCACATACCTGGGTTGTGGGCCAGGTCCCCATTAAGGAGCTCTCGAGAAACAAACACACATTGATGTTTTTCTCCCTCCCTTTCCCTCTCTAAAAATAAAATAAATAAAATCTTTAAAAAAAATAAAATTCTAAACCAAAGAAACTCCAAAATTCATATTTTCTTAACCCCAGATGAGGCAGGGGTAGCTTAAATTGTAAGCCACTTACATTGCAGCTGTTCTACCAATATTTGTTGTTTGCTGTTTTTTCTTTCTAAACTCTCAGGAAAACCTTTATATTAACAACAAAAAAAGTCTACCTGAGGGCTTAATTGCTCCTGGGCTTTCTAATTTCTGATAAAAATCTCTCTTCAGTTTTAGCATCTCCTCTCTGACAGTGCAAAATTAAATTGATCAATCTCCCCAGGACCATTTTTATAATAATCTTACCTCAGTTTAAAATTTTTCCAGAATCAATTACCTAGCTCACATTTGGATTAAATGATGATAAACAAATTTCACTGTTCACTTTATATCACTGAGGTGGTATAAAATAAAATTCTAACACAGAGTTACTTTAAAAAGAATTGAGAGTTTAAAATACTATGTTTACCATTTTTATTTTAATAGACTAAGAGGTTAAGTCAGAATTATAATAGATTATTGTAATAATTCATTGTATACTGTTATAAAGTTATAATTTTAAATAGAACTAACATCTTTGTTCTGACAAATCTGAAAAAAAAATTATAAGAGGAAAATGCAATGCATACCAAATGAAAAGTTTCCCATTCAACAACTTCCCTACAATTATTACTGTAGGAATTGAAAGTCATTTATTAAGCATTTACGATAAGCCGAGCTATGTTCAAGGCACTTAGGTTTAGTAGCAAGCATAACAGATAAAATCCCCTGTCCTCATATAGTTCTACTGGAGGAAATAGACATGCACAAAGTAAATATGTAAATCAGATTGTATGTTAGAATCACTGAATATAGAGTATATACAGATCTGTCCGGAAAAAGTCCAGCCATTGTTAATATAATGAGAACAGTTTGCACAACACTGATGTAACCTGGCAACCAAGGAGATTAGACTGGAATGCACATGTTCGAAAAATGACAACTTCACTAGTTGTACTAGTTGTACTTGACTAGTTGTACTTGTCAGTGGGGGCGGTAGATGCATTGAGTGAGCATGTGCACTGTGTGGCCATCACATTCAAAATGAGCAAGAAGAGCAATGAACCTGCATCAAATTTTGCACTAGACTTAAACAGTCCTCCACAGAAAGTATTCAGATGATTCAAAAGGCTGCAGCTATGGGCAACTGGTGATTGGCAGCTTCATCAGGGTAATATACCTCCTCACGCATCACATTTTGTGCAGATTTTTTGGCAAAACATCAATTCATCCAAGTGACTCATGGCCCAGATTTGGTGCCCTGGGACTTCTGGCTTTTCCCAAAACTAAATGACCTTTGAAAGGGAAGAGGTTTCAGACTGCCAATGAGATTCAAGAAAATATGACGGGCCAGCTGATGGGAACTGGGAGAACTGTGTGAGGTCCCAAGGTGCCTACTTCGAAAAGGACTGAGGTGCCATTGTTCTATATACAATGTTTTTTATATCTTGTATCTCCTTCAATAAGTGTCTATTTTTCATATTGCAGAGCTGGATACCTTCTGGACAGATCTCGTATAGGTTTAGCTTTAGATAATTCTGACAATAAGTTGTTAGTGCAGTTGTAACTTTATACCCCATCAGAAAATTCCAGTTACTCCATATTCTTGCCAAGAGATAATATTGTCTGTTTTTTTTTATTTTTAGCCATTTTCATCAGTGTGGGGTAGTATGTTATTTTGACTTTAATTTTCATTAATATGACTACTATTTGACCACTTTGGCTATTTGTATATCCTGCTGAATAGTGATTACTCAATATTTTTATTGGGTGTCTTGTTTTTTTTTCTTACTAAATTATAAAAGTTGATCATATATTCTGAATACAAATTCTGTTACACAAGTTGTAAACACCCAACTCTGACTTTCCTTTTCACTCTATTAATGTATTTTTCTTTTGAAAAAATTGTACATATTGCCCTGGCTGGCGTAGCTCAGTGGATTGAGCACAGGCTGCGAACCAAAGCATCGCAGGTTCGATTCCCAGTCAGGGCACATGCCTGGGTTGCAGGCCACGGCCCCCAGCAACCGAACATTGATGTTTCTCTCTCTCTCTTTCTCCCTCCTTTCCCTCTCAAAGGGTCACTGGTTCAATTCCCAGTGAGGACACATGCCTGGGTTGTGGACCAGGTCCCCAGTGGTGGTGCATGAGAGGCAACTACACATGGATGCTTCTCTTCCTCTTTTCTCCCTCCCTTCCTCTCTCTCTAAAAATAAATAAATAAAATCTTTGAACATAAAGAAGGGAAAAAGTTTAGCAGCTTTGAATGTTGATAGGAAAATCCAGCAGAGAGGGGGTAAGTGATGATGTGGGAAAAAGAAGACAGTATAAACTGGGGTATGATACCATATACATAAATTAAAGTACAAATGGAGATGTAACCTTAGCTAAAAGCATAAATGATCATTATAATACCAATATTAGTCATAGTAATTGGTAACATAATATTTACCATAAACAACCAGGTACTTACTGTTCAAAGCATTTCACACACACACACATATGATTATATATATGCAGGTATATATTTTTATGTGTAAGTATGCAGGGTTCAACAGAAGTAGTGCTTGCTTGAGTGTGGTTGGTGGGGTAATAATATAGGTATAATAATGTATAGTTTTAATTTGAACATTTCACCTAAAATGTCATATGGTGTGCTTAATGTGATATTGTTGTTACAGAATTACATGGTTATGATTTTGTAAAGAAGATTTTATAATAAAAAAGATGTGTTATTTCTGCAGAACTCTGTATATGAACTCATATATATATTTATATAAAGTAACAAATTTTATTTTTCAGTGATACTACATATATATTTTAATGTATATGTACAGCATTGCTAGAAAATGCATCTATGAGAAAAATTAGTTTACATATTCTATACTAAATTTATTTAAAAGCACTGTGAGGTAGATACCGATTTTATACAAAAAGTATCAGAAGTAGAGTACTTAACTAACTTGGCCAAAAATGGTAAAGCTGGAATTTAAATCCAGGCAGACCTATCCAAAATCTGTACATTTAAACTATTATGCTGTTTTCATCCCTAGAGACTTTTGTATTTAGATTAGTTAACAATGAATTAAAAATATTTATTAAGCATATAATTAACAGGTATTTAAACAAATATCTAATTTATATATTTCCCATGTTTTGAGACATATCTTATTAACCAAGCTTAAATTAAAAGCAATTACCTAATTTCATATATTGGCTTTCATAAATTTAGCTACTAAAATTAATAAGAGAAATAAACTTGATCAATCACTTTGGATTTCCTATGCGATGTATTTATAGAAAAAGGAGAATATTCCTCTTTTATATGAAAGCTGTCACTCACAAAAACATGCCAATAATAGACTCAATTTTCAATATTCTATTTTTGGTTGTGTCCTGTTACACTCTTAAAATGTGGACTGAAAACCCCGTGGGGTTAATCCAAGCACTGCAATGGTTTCCTCTTCAAACACAAGTAGCTTTAGTGCTACTTGTTTTATCTATTATAATGTTTGGATGGAACACATACATGGTTTTTTAAATACACATTTTAGGGAAATTGTAGGCCCTAACGTCAGCATAATATTTGTGTGGTTTTGCAATAGTCAAGTCCAAATGAGCTCCTTAGCCCTCTAACCTCCGGAAAGTAAACTATAACATGATGTATATCAGACATAAGTTATATTTCTCTGTTGCCCATTAAAGCGCTGGCATTTATCAGACAGTTCAGTGAAATTCAGACCAATGCAATCAGAATGAAACTTGAACTTGTGTTTAATGTCACCTAGGTTTTAATCACTTCCCCTGGATTCCCGTACAATTTTTCTGAGGCTTTTCATTTATATGTCTTTTATAAATACATACATTGGTCGTTGTATTTCATGATTTAAAAATACTGCCATAGAGATTTGTTAAATAAACCATACATACACCACCAATTTTCAAAGCAAGGAGACAACTTTCCAAGTAAGAGAAAAGCCCAGAGATGAGAATGAGCATGTCACAGCAGGTCTGGGAAACATGAAGCAGTACGCTGAGCTGGTGCAATGGGTGGTTGTTAAAAATTTGTAAGAAAAAAAAAAAAAACAGACTTGTGTGAAGTCAGATTATAAGTTCCTGGAAATTAAATTGAGTTGTTTAATTAATTAATTAATTATAATAATTTATCGAGTACTTCATGTACATTGCTATATACTAGTGATTGAAACTGAAACAAGGTATAACACCTTCTCTCAAGGAGCTCATAATTTTCAGGGAAAAGATGCGTGAAGACAATGCAGCACAGTGTGATGAGAGCTATAAAAGAGACACGTATGAAATTCAGTGGGGACCTACGGGACAGGCTTATTCAACCTTCCTGGGAAAAGGAGAGGAGGAGGACTTGACAAAACAGGTTTCAATTAGTCTACATGTTGAAGACCAAGTGGTGGTTTATTGTGCATTTCATGTGGATGAGTCAACAGTTAGAAAAATCCAGAAGTATGCATATTAATTCAGATGGATGGCACACCATAAGATAATGTTTTTTTTTTTGCTCCCTTCTCTCTAAACATTAAAATTACAGGTAAAAAATCTTTTGAAAAATGAAATTGAACAGAAAAATGAATTTGTGTTTTTGAACTGAACAAAAATTTTCAGAGCAACTGTTGACTTCAGCCAATGTCTTCTAGGCTCTGGTCCTAGACACAGACTGATGGAATCGATTTCATCTGCTGCAGGGTATGCACGCATGTTAGGTGAACAAGCCATGTTTATTATTACATTCTAATATATTTATTATTTTATTTTATTTTTTATTGTTGACACTATTACAGATGTCCCATATTTCCCCTCTTTTGCCCCCCTCCACCCAGCACCCCCCATCACATTGTCATCTGTGTCCATGGGCTAGGTATATATTGCAAGTATGTTCTTTGGCTAACCTCTTCCAGTCCCCTTTGACCCCTCTCCCCTCTGAGATCTGTCAGTCTGTTCCATGTCTATTACATTAAACCAGAAGCTGGGGTGGGATGTTCCAACCTGTGAGAAAGCTCTGAAAAGCTGTGACTACTTGTGATTACTTCTCACATAGAATTGTATATCTGAGATGGTAAGAGAAAGAATACAAACCCATACACACAGGTGGGAGAAAGAATTAAAAGTTTTATTTGCAGGGGATCAGTGAATAAATAAGTCTTTTCATAGTTTTGTCACAGGAGAGTAGCACCCAGTTTTAAATATTAGATCTGCTTTTGGACTGGGTGATGAGAATATAGTACATTTGCAAAACAGCTATTCTGGAACCAAGGAATGCAGAGATGAAAGAGAAAAATCACCAACAACAACCAAAAGCTTCTCATTCAAAATCAGCCTACAAAGAAAAAAAGGACTAAAGTGCAGAAGGAAAATTAAGACTAAGAGTTACTCCCTCTCTAAGGTATAGTGTAGAGAACCAGAGTGACTCTCGGCTAAAACAATAAAATGCTGCATGAAAGGTGTCTGAAATGCATATGCACTCACCTTACATGTGCTCATTTTTTCTTTATTTTTATTGTTGACACTATTACAGATGTCCTTTTTTTTCACCCCTTTGCCCACCTCCAATCAGCCCCTGACCCCCTTCCCTCTGGCCATCATGACACTGTCATCCGTGTCTATGGATTATGCACATACGTGTGTTCTTTGGATACTCCCTTCACCAACTTCTTCCGGTCCCCCTACTCCGGCCTCTGAAAGCTGTCAGTCTCTTCCATGTATCCATGCCTCTGTTTCTGTGTTGTTTGTCAGTTTATTTTGTTCATTAGATTCTATGTATAAGAGAAATAATGTGGTATTTGTCTTTCTCTGACTGGCTTATTTCACTTAGCATAGTAATCTCCAAATCCATCCAGGCTGTCACAAAAGATAAAATTTCCTTCTTTTTTATGGTTCCATAGTGTTCTATTCTATACATGCTCTTTTAAAACTCATTGTAAAGTGACACAAAAATAGGAATATGATGAGCACAATGAACAAAAAAACAAAACCCTGGAATATATAGGATCACACAGACAGCCTTTATTCTGAGGATGTCTGCTAAAACTTGGGGAAAGCACTTTGATGACTGCCCATAAGGTAGGGGCAGAAGATGATGTTCAAGCAACTCCCAGCTGACATCCCTGAGATAAAGCTGGGACCAAAAAGGACTACACAGAGTGTCAGCATGAATCAGAAACAAATGCATGACATACACAAGAATAAGAATATAACTTTCTTAGCTCTGACCTGAGGTAGAAGAGGAAAAACGTGATCTCCTTCTAGAAATATTTTTTAAAATATTTTTAACTGAGGACAACTTACATGTATTAAAGTTCACAAATCTAAATTATACAGATATTTGAATTTTTCTTTGAACCACAATAGAGAGGAGAATATAGAGCATTTCCACCACCCCACAAATAAACTCACATCCCTGCCCAGCAGTACAGCCCCCACCCCTGGGGCAATGCTTACTCTGACTTACAGCATTATCGATTTGTTTCAGTGGTCCTTGAAGTTTCTTTAAATAAAATCACACAGCATGTCCTACGTGTGTCTGACAGCCTTCACTCTGTGATCTGTGGTCAGCAGAATAATGGGCCTCCAAACCTATCGTCAGTCACTTCAGCTAAAGACAGAGACAGATTTCTTACCACCTTCACAGTTGAATTTAAGGTGCTTGCCACAATTAAAATAAAAAAGCGATATGGGGACATTTTCCTTCATGAGGAAGACTACAGTGGTGGATCATAAACAAAAAAAGAGTATTAATGTATTTCTTTCTGCCCTACCTCTGGGGGTTTACATTGTTCCCTCCACAGGTGCCTGGGTTGTTAGTTTACCTCCATTGCCACAGACTTGGTGTAGTCCATTGCTGTATGTTTAAAAACTTTTTTCAACCATCCCCTGCTCATGCCAGACTTATTGTCTAGAACATTCAAGTTCAAAGGGGACAAAAGTATTTTCATGAAATTCACAGATACTCATTTTGTCCCCCACTTTGGCTCTTGCATGCTGCTCAGGGCTATTCAGTGAGCAGCGCGTGCACCCAAGTAATAATTATCCTTATGATTTAATTTATGTCGATCTAATGAAAGGATACAGGTGGCTGAACCACAATTCAGTTTGAACACAGAGACCCACCTTCCTTTCGGCTGGGTGACCACTGAAGGGGTATACCACTATCCGTCATGGTCTCTGTTAGGGAGCAGAAAGATGTATCATGCCCAGACTAGAGAGGGTGCAATCCAGAATTTTTCAAAATAGCAAGTGACCAAAAGATGATTTCTTTCTGAGAAACTGCCGTATTTCATGACCAAACTGCCTTACTTAATGTGTATGAAACATGAGGAATTCAGGGACAGTCAGAAATGTTTTTAAGTCTGCCTTTGAGGAGGCTGCTCCCATGCTCAATAATAGCAGATGCCTGTGAATGGAACATAGGGAGCATGGGAAGATAGATACATTGATTCTCTTGAGTACTGGCGCATTTTCAGTGGCTTTTGCAAAAAAAGGCACACGTGGTCAGATTTGCTGAAGAACCAGAAATCTAAAAATATGACAATATGAGCTTCATGGGCCATAATGGCATGGCTAGAATCAGATGATTCAACTGTAACAGCCACAGTCGAAACAGAAAAAGTGGCAATGGCAGCGAGGCAGAGCCCATAGTCCTGAGAGTGTGTTAACAGCACCACGTGCAGCTGGCCTTCCAGCAGTGGTCAAGGGCCACGACTAGGGCAACGTGGCCTTTCTTGCTGTGGACCAAATGGGGCAACTTTAGCAAAACTAATACATCAGACATGCAGTGGCCCTGCATTGAAAATATTTTGTAAAACAAAAGTAGCAAGTATTTCTTTCTTTTTCCCCCAAATATAGAGTGGCCTTTATTTTTGTTTTATTTTAATTGCTGTTCAAGTACAGTTTTCTGCCTTTTACTCCCATCCCAGCCCACTACCCCCAACCCTCCCCCCTCCCTCCCATTTCTACCCCCCTCCTAGTTTTTGTCCATGGGTCCTTTATACTTGTTCCTGTAAACCCTTCCCATTTTCCCTTGAAATTTCCTCTCCTCTCCCCTCTGGGCACTGTCAGCCTGTTCTCTATTTCAGTGTCTCTGGTTATATTTTGCTTGTTTGTTTGTTTTGTTTGGTTAGATTCCTGTTAAAGGTGAGATCATATGGTATTCGTCTTTTCATCGCCTGGCTTATTTCACTCAGCATAATGCTCTCTAGTTCCATCCACGCTGTTGCAAAGGGTAGGAGCTCCTTCTTCCTTTCTGCTTCATAGAATTCCATTGTGTAAATATACCATAGTTTTTGATCCATTCATTTACTGATGGGCACCTAGGTTGCTTCCAGCACTTGGCTATTGTAAATTGTTCTACAAGTATTTCTTTTTAGCTCTTTAGTAGGCAGTCAGGGCTTTGGGAAATGTTCTTAGTTATAATGTGATTCTCTTCTATATAAATTTCCAGAAGTATATACTGGGGGGAAAAAAGCACCTGTTAAAAGAAAGAAAAAAGAAATACTCCAGATTAATTAGAATTAAAAATTGGAAAGACTCATCAGATGATCTAGTCCTTTCTCCCCGCAACTGAATCTAGGGCTTTACGTCCACATTTATTTGCACAGAAATAATAAATTCTACACAATATTTTGCAACCATTGTCTTCAAACTCACTGAAAAATATGAAATATTTATTTTTGACTTTTAAAAAATTAGATTGCTCTTGGAGTTTGTTTTTTAGAAGCGGCAAGAGTCAAAACAATGAATAAGAATTTGGAACACATATTTAAAAAGCATCCTCTGAGATGACTGATAAAGGTATTATTTGTTACTTTGGACTTAATGATTAATAGATTATCAAAGTCTCAGGACAGACTCTTATCAACTAACTGCACAAGTTTGACCAATAGATTAATAAGTTATATAATTTGTGGTAAAGCATTTTGAAGAGTTAGTGTCTATTTAAACTCAAGACTAGCTTTTAGACCATGCTGAATTAATTTTAATATGTTTAAGACATCTGTTTTTTCCGTAGAAACGGAGGTAGATACCTGTGCCCAAACTCAGCATGCATGCACATTTAACTCAATCTCTCTTTTGTTCTCCCGCCCTTTTTCTGCCAACAGTGCTGTCACAGCCTCATAAAATTTGCTCCTCTAGATATTGCTCTATTGTGTTACCCCTGGGTCTTAGGTTAGTATATTATTGAATCATCCCTTTACAGTTTTTAATTATACTGATTAAGGATAGGAGGCAGATTGTCCTTATTCAATAAATGATTAATGAGTTTAAGCTAGAGAACTACTTCAGTTCTCTTATCTCCAAAGTCTTGGTGGGAAGGAGCAGCTATCATAGTAGAAGCCCCTGTTCCATGACAATTAGAGCAAAGAATGATCAAGAGTGAGAATGGATCAGAATCACAGGAAATAGAGCCATGATAAATCTTTCCTCATTAAGTGTCGGTGTTATTGATAGCTTCCTTTAACACAATCTTCTTGCACTTGGCTCTTTGTAATCAAGCAAAGTTCTGACAAGTAGATGTCCCTACTTAAAAAAGAATGCACTCACTGGTTGATCCAGATGTAGACACAGGCTTTCTGACTCAAAGTCCTGGATTCTTTCTACTGTACCAGTAATTCTAAACTTACCAATGCAAAAAGTTCAAAGTGCTTCTAAGATTTTTCTGTAGATAGAAATAATTATCTATACATATATACATATCATATATACATATACATATGTGTTTGTGCATTACTTTTCAATGTATTTGGATGCTACTATAATTAATAAAATAAAATTAATTTAAAGCACTGCTGAATGTTTAGCAGTGTGTTTTTGTATTTTAAAAAGTAATAGAGGCTAAAAGTATGCTTTTTTCAGGACTTGAAAAATATTTTAGGTTAAAAAGTTCCCTCTTGCTGAAAAAAAAATTTGAATCATTAACAAATACCATTTTATAGTAGCAATAACACTGTTTTGCAGTTTTTTTAATTTTTTGATTTATTTTATATTGAACTTTTTGGAGCGACATTGGTTAACAGAATTATATGAGTTTCAGCTGTATAATTCCATAATACATTATCTGTATATTTTATTGTGTATTCACCGCCCCAAGTCAAGTGTCCTTCCATCACTACTTATCCCCCCTTCACCCTCTTTTACTTTCCCCCACCCCGATTTCCCTCTGGTAATCGCCATACTGTTGTCTGTGTCTATGATGCATGTGTGTAGATAGGTAGATAGATACTATATATATATAAGCCCATATATATATATGAGCTTAATACCTTCACCTTGTTTTGTTTTGCAGTTTTAGTTGGCTACTTCTTATACAGTGTTGCGTCATCAGGATCCATATGAACCCATTTGCTACTAGTACCCATGAATAACTATGTCCTCTGATCTCAAAACAAAGACACAATGTATCTGAATCATTCCATCTTGAAGTGATTACATTTAAGAAGTGATCTCTAGGATCTAGGATTTTTGTGCAAAAGCAGTAATTATCTTTACTACCATATCCCAAAGCCCAGAACATATGACACAGAATAGATGCTTAAAGACTGATTGACACAACTTTTTAGGGACTCCTTCAAATCTCTATGTACCTTTAAATCCTAAACCCAGAGAATCAGAATGTTGTGGTGATTTTTCTGGGATCTGTTACTAACTCACTGTAACATTTTGCCTCTCAACACAGTAAAAACAATAGCAATGAAGATGATGACAATGATGATAATGATAATAAAACAACTGACTTTTTTTGAGCATTTACAGTGTGGCAGTCATGGTTATAGCATTTTTATGAGTTTATAAGGTAAGTTTTATGAGCTGTCCTCAAGTGGGAGTGAGGTCTGGCGACATATGGAAAAGATTGCTTTGGTTTTCTAAAGCATACCTTACAGGGACATGTAGGTATGCCCCCTCCTGTGGAAATAGACTCTAGAAAGTGGTGTAAAGAAGCAAAAATTTTGGCACAACTATAAAGGATCATTGAAGGTGGCAGAGACAAAATGAGATATTACTAATAAAGGAAACTCAGTGAGCTAGAAATCTCTAAGATCAGTTACCATTCACCGACCTTTGTCCCCGGAGTCACTGCTGCAGCTACTAGAATATACTATCAGGAGGCACTTACTTCCAACACTCTGTTCGAAGAGCTTGCCATTTCCTGACTCTGAGGTTAATGCAAAGAAATTAACATAGCTAGCAGATCAAAGCAGTATTTGACATTTTAATTCTAGTCTTAAAGAAAGATTTACTCATTACATATTTTAAAACAATCCGAAAAGCCGTAAAGTGAAAAGTAAAAGTACCACCATTAACACTTGTTACCGCATTTCTTTGAGATTGATGCCTATTTGAGATGCTCTTTTCTGCTCCCATTCTACTTACATATCTACACACTCATATGTCGGAGTGTGTGTGCATGTATGTATTCATGCATATATGCATTAAAGGTAATCAAAATATGCAATTTTAAAACTTTATTTTAAATGTGTTTTGGATATGTTCCCATGTGAGCATTCACAAAGCCATCATGCTTTGGCTGTCTAAAACATTGCATTAATGGGATGACCAATGTCCTCATTAAATTAATTTTCTACTGAAAAACATTTGTGCTGCTTTCCAGTACTCTTTCTATTACAATATTTGTACAGTAAATGCTTTATACATATATTTGCCTGTGAAGGTGTTTATGTGATAAATTCCTAAGAGTAGAATTCCTGGATCAGAATGAATTCATCAATGAATACTATCAAACTTTTAAAGCTTTACCAATTAATAAAAGCCTAAATGTTTTAATCATATTATTAACTTTTACTTTTAAATTAATTGTTAATATTGATGGAGTAAATCTTAATAAATATTCTTCCACATTGAAAACAGCTCCATCTACAATGAGAGAACAATGGATTCAAAGATTCAGATTTGGGAGAATGTTGGCTGAAAAAATGTATTAAAATCTCATTATTCACATAAAACAGAAATATGTAGATAAATTTGAGATTGTAGAGGCACATCAGATCTTGCAGTGCCTTTTAAGCAGCATTACGAAAATCAAACTTTGTGTCAGAAATGATGGAAAAGGGAATGAGGTACCTGACTAGAAAATGAACCAAAAACTTTGACACTTCACCAAAGAAGATATATAGACGACTAATAAGCAATATAAAATGATGCTCCAAATCACATGCCATCAGAAAAAGTCAAATTAAAACAGTAAAGGAATACTACTGCACATCCTTTAGAATGTCTAAAAGCTGAAACCCCGATGACACCGAATGCCGGTGATGACGCATGGCAGCAGGAGTTCTCTGTCAGGTGCTATGTAATCATGTGATGATAAAAATAGGCAGCCACTTTGGAAGACTTTTTACAAAAGTCTTATTATTACTTACAAACCTGCCCATACTCTACTGCATGATCCAACAATGTCACCCCTTAACATGTCCCCAAAGTAGTTAAAAAGTATTTCCACACAAAAACCTGCATACAGATGTTCACAGCAACTTTGTTCATAACTGCCAAACTTGAATCAACTGAGATTTCCTTCAGCAGGTGAGTGGATGAATAAACTGTGGTTTATCCAGGCAATAAAATAGTTTCAGTGCTAAAATATCAGCTATCAAGCCATGAAAATATATGAATGAAACTTAAATGCATATCATTATGTGGAAAAATCCAATGTGAAAGGGCCACATACCTTAAATTCCAACCTGAAGGCATTCTGGAAAAGGGAAACTAGGGAGAGGGCAAAAAGTTCAGTGGTTGCCAATGGCTGGGGCGGGTAAAAGTAGATGATAAATAGAGCACAGAGGATTTTTTAGATTTTTTAAATATTCTGTATGATATCATAATGATGACTTCATGTCATTATATATTTAGTCAGACCCATAGAAGGTGTAACGCTGAAAGTGAACTGGAAATCTATTGCTTTGGGGCTTTACTCCTTGGGAGCCTCTCCTTCACTCCTATATCCAGTGTTTGGTGTCCCCTCAGACAATAAACATTACTCTTTCTAGTAAATCCATTTTTTTCTAGATGTTACAGCTTTAGCAATGATGTTTATTTCCTTAAAGACTGGGACCCTGGTAACAACTGATGAGCCTGCTTAGGAGTTAGGCAAATCCCATGAGATGTGGTTCCCAGTGAGGAAAGGGGGAGGGACTGGGAAAGGTGGTAAGAGGGAAGTGATTGGATGAAGGGGCATTCAGAGGATAGAGACTGATTTTATTTTAAATAAAGTACGTCAGGTTGGACTCAATAATTTCTTTAGGCTTTCTTTCTTTAGGCTTAGGTCCTGAGACACTCTGATATATTTCTATTTGGTCACAAGTGAGTAGCAGGTAGCCCCATGTACATGTGGAGTAATTGACCATTGGGCACATAATAGCCTACCACGACTCCTTATTTTGTTTTTGCACCACATTGAAATCCTCAAGTGTTTCGTCTGACTCTAGATGCATTTTTGTGCAACTAGAATACATTACAGAATTTATTTAAAAAACAACAAGAAGCCAACTCCTAGAGCAAAACAAATTCTTCATATTCATCGTCTCAACTCTTTACCCGAGAGGTCCAGAGCAGACATTCAAAACATGCTTGTTAAAAGACTGACTGAATGAATGAACTAATCAATTCCTCACCAAAATGTGAGCCGACCTCTACTTTTTTTTAGTTTATATGGGGAATTTATCTTTTTCCAAAGCCTCAACTCAGACTGTGTTTAACACTCCATTAAACAAGGGCAAGAAAGTTGCCAGAGTAGTTTGCAAACGTACTCTTCCAGCAAAAAAGCAAAAGGGAAAGCAATCAAAAACAGTAAATGGTGGAAAATGTAGGTAATTATTTGCCCCATGTAACTTATTCTTCTCTGCTGTGGAGAGAGCAGCATGTCCTCCGAGGACAAAGTAGTGTAAACCCAACATCTCAATGCAAATATGTTTCCATCAATTAGCAGCATTTTGTTGAGACGTGTATGCATCTGCCAACCATCACAACATAAAACAATAAGGAAATGCATAGATATCCCCCCCCCAAGTAGGAGACTTAGGAGTTAGGCTTATTTTTGAAATGTAACCTACAAGTACATGAACAACATTCTTGCTGTGGAAAAAAATATCGGTAAAATCTGCATCAGAGACATTGGGACATTTGTAAAGATGCCAAGGGAAATCAACAATTATAACAGCAATACATAGTGCTTAGCTATGTGCCATGTGATATTCTAATAACTTTATAAATACCAAGTTTTTACTCTTCATAACATATGAGGAAGTGATATTATTATCACCTCTTCTTAAAAGCGACAAAACTGAAGCAAAATTTTAGTACCTGTTTAAGGGTCTCACACAGCTGGTAAACAGCAGTGTCTGGATACAAACTCAGGCATTTTGGTGCTATGTCTGTTCTCTTAACTACTTATGCTATAGAGGAAATAATTATGATAGATACTTAACATTTTAGAAAACAGAGTATATCTCTGAAACTTCTGAACTAAGTTAACAATACCCCTTTAACTTGAGCTCCAGCAAATCAATTCAATAAATACATACACTGAACACCATGTTTAGTAATGTGTGAATGTGATAGTGATGGGTAAGGAACCATACCCATGACAAAGAATGTATAATCAATAATCAGAGGCAGGTGTGCACAAGCACTGAAATAAATGCCATAATGGAGAAACCTGTTCCGGTATTGGACAGAGGTCAGTGTTAGAAGTAACAGAAAACAGGTTCAGAGGCATTTGATTTATCTCAGGTATATGTTTAAATTAAGAGTCTAGGATTTGGGGCCTTAAAATCATGAACAGGGAATCATGACATTTGAGTGATATGTTAAAGACAGATTGGAAATCGAGATATTTATACAAAGACTAAATCTCTAACCGACTAGCAATCTGAGTTTCGATTATTTTTTACATAAAATATATGAAACTCTTCCACATTTATTTACTTTTTTAGGTTGGTTCCTTTGGTTTATTACTTTAGGTGAGATTCAGGTAAGACAGATGTGTAAGAATGAACATAACAATCTAAAAGAAATGTGGTTAATATTGGTGTGGTCATAATCCTCTGATGCTCTTCATTTTAGTTCGAAGTTATACAACAAAACTCTCCACAGACACCTGGCATGAACATTGTTTGCAACTTTAAGGGAGAATTCATGTGGTTAAAGGAGAGAAAGAGAAGATTACTCCAATTTCATCACCATCCCCAGGAATTTGATCTTTAGGTTTCTCACTATGTTGACTTTTATTTATTTTAATTACTTTGTTACTTCCTTGCAATGATACTCAGCTTTCTTGTGTCATTGTCATTGCTATTATTATTTTACAAACCTCGAGAAACTACCATCATCATCACCACACCTATGGCAGATTACATTTTACAGAAATGGTTTCAGTAGGCTCTCCCGGTCCACACACTCTTCTTACAATGTGACTTTGACTCTTCTTCCTTGGAGATGTGGGATGTGTCTGCAACTATGGGAGAAGTATTGCTATCTGACTTCCAGGGCGAGGTGACAGGGGTCAGTACAGCTTCTGCCTGGTTCTCTTGGGCCATCATGTCCAAGGAAGTTCACTCAGACTCAGAAGCTCCACATGGAATGTAGATGAGCTCCCAGTCTAGTCCTGAATGAGCTCCAGTCAATGCCAAGTTACCAGAAACAGGAGTGAGCCATCTTGAAACCAGCCAACCCAGCTAGCTGGAGTCACATAAAGAAAAAGCAATCCATTTCCAAGATATCTTCCCAAGTTGCACATTTTATTCTGCAGAACGAATGACTATTGTTTGTCAAGCCCTTAGTCCTTGGGTGTTTGGTCATGAAGCAGTAGTGAACTGACACAACACTCACGTCTAATTAATGTTTAATCCCCTTCTCCCCTTTCCTTCCATCTTTCTTTCCTTCCCTCCTTCAGTCCTTCCTTCCTTCATTCCTTCCTTCCTTAGTCTGATTCCTGTGTACCAGATGTTGTAGGCACTAAAGATATAAAAATGTAAACTAAGCATATTTTCTCAAGCAGTTTATAGTTCATTGTGGAACACTGACTTGTCAGTCAATGATTAGAACACAACTTCTTAAGTATTCTAACTGTGGTTTGCCTAATATGCAAAGGGAACTTTGGGGAGGAGCATTCTAATCATAAAGTTCTTGAATAAGTAATGAGATTTAGTAATCACTAATATTTTCTGAGTGCCTACTATATGCATGCACTATTTATGATATCTTAATGTATTAACAATTCAATCTTCACATGACAACTCCCTGAGTAAGATCCTATT
The DNA here is from genome assembly GCA_004024845.1 of Tonatia bakeri. NCBI lineage: Eukaryota > Metazoa > Chordata > Mammalia > Chiroptera > Phyllostomidae > Tonatia > Tonatia bakeri. The sequence continues at coordinate 139,440 of PVIA01003748.1, forward strand.
GTTTTTTGACCCCATTTTGTAATTGAGAAAACTTAACCACTCGTCTGTAAATATGAAAAGAAGTTTAGCAATTTGCCTAAGCTCAAGAGTCAGAAAGTAGCTGAGATACGAATCCAAGAAGTCTGGTTTAATTACTCAATGGTGCTGTAAAAACATGAGAGAAGTGACTTTTCAGGAAGGGAACATGTAAAGAGTCAGATTTGTGTTGATCCTTATTACATTTTATACCCAAAAAGGGATCAGACTGTACTAGTAATTTAGTAGCAGTTTAATAAGAAAACCTTTTCTCTGTACCCATGTCTGTTTGTGTATGCTATAAAATAACTACAATCTACTGTCTATAATAAATTAATCCTTCTAGAAAATATTTAAATATTACCATCCTATATATGGTAGAATTAACCTGACTTATTAACCGCATCTTCTTGCCTACTGCCTGCTTTCTTTTGATACTAAGTTCTCCAAAAATATATGAAAATCCTTTATTCTTAGAGTGGATATCACATTTGACATAGTCACAAAATGCTCAGTTAAAAGTTATTCTACGTCAATTGCCATTAGTACCTTTATAATGGAGGTTCCTTAAAAAACTTCGATGAAATTTAAAATTGAATTTGTGATAAGAACTCTGAGTTATACAATCTAGTTTTTTTAACTGCCAATATTTATACCTGAAATGTATTCTGACACACTTTCAAATGCTGTAGTCTATAAATCTAAATAGCAATATTTCTGACAAGAATATATGTACACATGAATACATAGACAGAGAAGAATTACACATATGTAACCCATTCATTATCTGATATTTTTCCCTTTAGATGTCAAGAAGCAACACAATTTTAGTTTATGTGTTTTCCCATAGAAAAAAATAATTACCTAGAATATTGCAAAAACTTCTGAAAAGAGTTTATTTCCTCAATTGTCTCTAACCAACTTATCAAGCATATACTTCCTGAGTATTCTTCCTAAAGCACAGCTTTTATCACACCATTGCCTTGCACTGAAACCTTCAAGAGCTCCCTCTTGTCTGCCAATTTAAGCCCCAGACCTCAAATAGTCCAGGACCTATACGGTCTTCAACTTCCTTCTCAAACTGCCATGTACTACTTTTCTTTATTCATCCCCCTCTGTAAATACAACAGGCAAACTTCCATTTCTGAGCAAACCTCTAGCCCTATTTTTTCTCCTTATCTGTAATGCAGCTCTGTGCCTAAATGCACTCTTCTACATCTCAATGCATTATAATCATCTTGCTTATACTCTAGTACTTGCTTATAGCATTGTACTAGATACAGGAAGGAGATTTACATATCCTAATAGGCTTTGCACCATTTGTTTATAAATTAATACTAAATCCTCTATGGTTTTTATTAAAAACTTGTAAATGAAGAGCTAGACAGTCATTTCGGCTCCCTAGGGAAATCTGGAACTCCATGTTCTACATGATTCTATGTGAGTTTATCTTTCTGGAAGAAAGAAGTTCAATGAAAAAAATTAATCATTGTCAGTGTGTTCCTCTTAAAATTTTCACCCTCAAAGAGTAAAAAGAAACTGCATATGCAAATACAGTTATTTGTATATTCCACAAATATTTATTAAACACTTTCTATGTACTTCAAATTATAGAAGACAATGGGAAGTGCTAAAAATGCATAGTTAGTGAGAATTTAATTATTCAGGAGTAATGAAGCAACTTAACATAAGGTAGAAAGTGACAAATTGTAAAACAGAGAGAGAGAGAGAAGGTTTTGGAGTTAAAAAGAAGAAGAGAGATTGTGCCTGCTTGGGAGGATCCCAGAAAGTTTCATGTTAAAACAAGATGTTTCCATTTGTCTTCAGCAAATGTCAACCACAATGGAAAAACATTAAGAGAGCTAAGTATAAAACCCTTCAACATGAATCTGTTTCCATGGTGTCAATTCTATATGTTTATATTGATTTCTTTCTTGGTCTCATGAAAAAAATTTAATAAATCTTTACACACAAAAGCATTGAAAGCCACATTTGCCACAAAATACCAAAGTTCTTAAATATTAGTAATTTGGAATATTACTGTGTATATTTTCAATCTGGACTAGCTCTCTTTTAGAGATTTGAGAAATTATTTTTAGACTATTCCTCCTTAGAAACTACCAATGCTGTATGACTTCATCAGCACAAGTAGTTTCATGAGTAAGAAGGAAAGTGCTTACTTCAGGAACTAAGTGTTGTCCTTCACAAACGCGAAGGGGTGACTGTAGCAACTACAATTCACCTCAGGACTCCTCTTGGGGTGAGTGTTTCTCTGAAAAGATGTACCCCAAAAGGTGTGGTCCCCTTCAGTATTGAATATATGGATTCCTGTGATTAAAGAAGAAGCAACAAAGAAAACCTGCTCAATTAATAAACTCAGGAATGTTGCTATTAATGAAGGATAAAGAAACCAATATAGTAATTGTTTGAAAACTCAACTAAACAATACAATTTTAAAGAATAACAAATGCTTATTTGTTTCCTATATGGAGTGCAGTTTGAGGCATCACGAATCCAGTAGTGAAAAGGCAAATCGGGTTCATGTCCTTCGTGATCCCATATTCCAGATACAAGGACTATGATGTATGGGGCTGGGGGAGGCAAGGGGTAGGAGCAGAGATGAGATAAAATACATATGATTAACAAGTAAAAAATTTATAAACATAATTTCAAATAGTGATTGTTGCTATTAAGACAATAATGTAGGGTGAGTTGATAAAGAGAATTGGCAGGGACCTTAAGTTAGGTGGGCAAGGAAGGGAGACATATACAAGAAGTAGATATTTGAACTGATACCTGAGTTATCCACTAACGGAACAACAAGCAGAGCAAAAATGCAAGCGGAAAAAGCAGTAAAGGCAAAGGCTCTGAGGTGGAAAACAGCTTTGAAGGTGCTAGAAAAATCAAGGCTAGTATAACGGAAGCATGATGAGTGAGGTAGGGGATGCCACAGAGTGAAATTGTAGGGTTTGGTAAGATCATGAAAGACCATATAAGGAAGACCATGTAAGTTTGTGTAGTGTATGTAAGAGGTTTGAATTTTCTTTCTTAAAACCCTGATTTAAGACTATGGGAAGGACTTCCATATACCCTTGTATACATCAGTGAAATGAAACTTTCATTTTCATATTTATTCAAAAAGCAATTATTGAGGAACCTCCATGTGCTACAGCCTGGAGTTGGGGAAGAAGGTAGACAGGAGGAGAAATCTGGTACTTACTCTCTAAGAATTTATAGAATGATAGAGGAGAAAGTACTAAAAGCTACAAGTAATTACATTTATAAGGTACTATGGATATCCTAAGGACAAATATAACTTCCAGTTGGGAAGATCTTTGCATATAATATAGTCTTTAAGCTGGGCCCTGGAATATAGGTATGAATTGAGGGTGTGAAATTGAGGATGAGGAATGCTGAAAAATTTATTAAGACAGAAAGTAAAATACAGGGCCTTTTATATAATTCAGGGACAACATTTTGCCAAATGCTGCTGATATTGTCCATATGTGTGAGACAGTGGAGAGAAAATAATAAATTCATTCATTTAGTGGATATTTATTGAGCAAGTACTATGTAGTAAGCAATATCCTAGCTGTCAGTGAAGAGAGGGTGATACCAGATAAAGCCTTTATTCTTATTATGTAGCAGTCCAGTAGGGGGAGACAGACAATACACAAATACACTTACTCTGTAAGTAAACACAGAGTACAAGGTGGTGATAAATGCCTTGAAGAAAAATAACACAGAAGAAGGGAAGGCAGTTTGTAGGGGTTAAACTTTTATAAAGAATAACCAAGGAAGACTTCATCTCTAATAATTGGCATTATGGCAGAGACCGGAAGGACATGAGCGAGTGACTCATGCAAAGGTCTGGGGAAGAGTCATCAAAGCAGAGAAAATAGTAGGTGGAAATGCCCTCAAGTGGGAACAGACTAGGGATAGTCAAGAAAAAATATAGACTGTTACAAGTGAAATATTAGGGTGAACTGAAAAGTGGTAGGAGATGAGGTCAGAGAGGTGAGGTGGAGAGAGGGGATATAGACGTAATGCCTTGTAGGTGATAGCAAGTTGAGAAGCCAGTGGGAGGCAATGAACAAAATAGTAGAATAATTTGACTTCTACTGTCAAGGGGCACTATGAATATTATGTTAAGAAAGGCCAAAGAGGATGGACAGTAGCAGATAAACCAAACAGGTTATTAAAGTTATCTGGGTGAGAAGTAATGATGGCCTGGAGTTGGGAAGTTATGGATAAAGTGATGAGAATGGTCAAATATGGGAAATAATTTGAACTGATAGGATTTTGTAGTTGATCAAATACTGGATAAGAGAGAAGTCAGATCGACACCATAGTTTTTTGCCCAAGCCACAGGAAGAATGGAGTTACTATTTAGATGAGGAAGACTCTCGGAAGAACAAGTATTTCTTAGACAACCCAGCTGTCCATTGTAGAAATCGTAGGTTTGGTATTTGTAACTAAACAGAAATTTTTTAAATAAAACCAGTCATTTTATTTATTCTTTTATTGTTGTTAAATTACAGTTGCCTCACATTTTTCCAGGTTGCTCTCCCCTGCCCCATTCCCTCCCTCCTTCCTTGCTCCCACAGTCCATGTCCATGGGTCATTCATACATGTTCCTTGACTAGACCCTTCCCCTTCTTTCTCCTCATTTCCCCCTCCTCCCTCCCCACCAATTGCTGTTGATCTATTCCTTGTTTCCATGCCTCTGGTTCTATTTTCTCACTTGTTTGTTTTGTGGATTAGGTTCCACTCATAGATGAGATCACATGGTATTTGTCTTTCACTACCTGGCCTATTTCACTTAGCACAATGCTCTCCAGTTCCATCCATGCTGTCACAAAGGGTAGGAGTTCCTTCTTTCTCTCTGCTGTAGTATTCCATTGTGTAAATGTACCATAGTTTTGAATAGGCAGTTAAATGTATAGTCCTAGGTAGAGTTCAGGGAAAATGTCTGGACTAGAAAAAGGGGAGAAGGCCTCCTGTCCTACCTTTGCCTCCCCTAGCCCCTTAACTCATGGTTCACATATCTGGAACAGGAGATGAATGAAGAGCATAAACCTGGTTTGCTTTTCTCACTACTGTGTTCATCAGGCCTAAAGCTGTGTCATAGAGGAAATAAATGAACATGTGTTATTGTTTTAAAGTTTATAGTTTTACTTGACTTTTCAAATAACTACTATATTGGTTTATTTATCCTTCATTAATAGCAACATCCCACAGTTTACTAATTAAGCAGGGTTTCTTTGGTGCCTCTCCCTCCATTTCTTGGGAATCATTAGGAGATGCATGATATTTAATGACCTGTGACTAGATAAGTCTATAGAGAGAACACATAGGCCTAGATTGAGCCCTGAGGTCCTACAAAATTAAGAGGCCAGGGAGAGGGAGAAAGAATTAGTGAAGGAGAGGAGTGCTAGTGAGAAACTAAAAAAAGAGCCAAAGGAATTAGTGTCCCAATAACTAAATGAAGCATAGAAAGAGTAATCACCTGTGACAAATACTTTTAAGTCACTTGAGAACTGAAAAGGGACCATTGGTCTTGGCATTGGGAAGTGATTACTGCTCCTGACAAGAGCAGTAAGAGTGAACTGGTAATAATGAAAACCTCAGCAAAATAGGATCAAAAGGAAAAAGATGAAAATGAATTAGTGAAAGTTAACTTCTCTGAAAAGTTTTGTTGTCAAGGGTGGAAAAAAAAAGGGACAGTAGCTGGAATAAGAGATAAAATCAACAGAAGATTTGCCTGAAATGGGACATAGATTAGTCTAATTCTATCCTGCTGCCCTGGTTGAAATGAGAGAAATGAGTGAGACAGGAAAAAGAGAAAAGAGGATTGTAGAAGGGGTGTATCTGAGTGGGCAAGAGAGTTGGAATCTGATGCACCAATGGGTAAGTAGAGAAAGCAGACAGCACTGGTACTAATGTTTACATGTAAGTAAATGCAGTAGTAAAAGTTTGTAGAAATCCTTTTCTAATTGCCCTTTTTCTTCTCTGTGAAACAGAAAGTAGTTGCATCAGCTGAGAATGAGGCTGGGAAGGAGGTGGCTATAGTGGTTAAAGAAGAGGGAAGACTTAAAAGAGTTCTCTTAATGAGTAGGAGAAAAAAAGTTCACTTCCCTTAAGTGGTTTGTGGGTCAGGACAAAATGTCTGTTTGAAATTAGCAGACAGGCATTTAAAAGTGAAGTCTTTAAATAAAGTGTGTATACCTTTCTCCAATATGGTTGCAGAATTGGGGGCAGAATGATGCATAGCTAGATTCTAAGCAAGGTAAGGACATGGGGGATATAAGTACATGTCCTTAATATCTCAAAGCAGCAGTTTATGGAGCACTGTTAGGGTTTGGATGCAAGGAGACTGAGATTTGGAGTCTGTGAGCATGAAGAAGTTGCAGTTATTGGTTTCTGATAAAATCTAGTTTTAATTTTTCATCAAAGTGAGTACTCAAAGTAGGAGGGAAAACAAGATCATTTGATGAGGAGGGAAAGCAATTAGGGTAAAATACTTAATTGCCAGCATTAAAATATAAGGACCACAGAATTTAAATATGTGAAATGCTGTGAAATTTTTAAGAAGGAAAGTTTCGTGATCAATACTTTGAAACAAGTAATCGTAATAGAGCATGGAAGGTGAATAGAAGTAGGTAGAGATTGAAGGCAGGAGAAAAAATTATGCTGCTGGCATAACCCAGAGCAAAAAGTCAGAGACAAAAACAGGAAAGATGGGATTGTGCTCTATTCTCAGTGTAAAAACAAACAAACAAACTGGATGCACTGTCCTAGGGATTTGACCTTCAAACTAAGTAGATAGGTATTTATTTAGATAAATAATTGTGATCAGATTTAATAAATGCTATGAACAAGATAGACAGAAAGGATTGAATTAATTCCAGTGATTCTTTAACAAGCAAAGATTAGAGGAAAAGAAAAAACTTCATTGAAGCCAAAAATTGTTAGCTTCAATTGAAGATGAGTGGTAACTTTCCCAGTAGAGGAGGTAAAACAGTATGCTAAGTAAAGAGAAGGATACAATTAAGTCTAAAGAGCATGAAGATCATGACATATTGAGTCCATAGTGTTGTTTTGAACTAACTTGAGCATGGGTGCCAGAGGGGCTAGTGTAGGAGACGGACTAGACTTAGAAGTTAAAGCCAGTTATGAAGAACTTTAAATGTCAAGCTAAGGATCTGGACTTTTTTTCTGTATATAATGAGAATTCACTAAAAGTTTTAAGTGTGTACTTTGAGAGGTTTCATCTGTGCGTGTATGTTTATGTGCAGCGAGCATGCGCACGTGTGTTTGTTTAAAACAGTGCCTGATGTTCTTTTCACCAGGAAGTCTGAACTGATTTGGTCACATTTTGATCTTCTGTGAAATGAGTCACAACATAAAACTGTATGGAAGTTGTAATATTTGCCCAATGAATAGAATAAAGCTCGCCTTCCTTTCTAGCAATCAAACTGGAAAACATTGGCCTCATCACTATTACACTTTACCAACTGAAGATGACTGACAGTTATGTGACAGGAGCAAAACCACAGCCTGTTCGATATTATCAGGAGGCTTAGATTTTGTTTAAACCCAGTGACACATCTGTATTATGGCAGGGGTAGAGGATGAATATCTTTGGTAACTCTGAAGTATGTTTCATGTCTGAAAATGTGATGATTCTGTATTAAGAAGAAAAAAGACAAACTATAACTAAAATTTTACTTGTGAACATCCACATATCAATAAATAAAAGTGGCTATACTCTTTTTCCAACTCAGGAATAAAATGATAACATCTAGTTGCCCAAAACAAAAGTTGGTCAAAATGCTAGTAGGTCAACATCTAGAAGGGAAACAATTGTAGTGAATGCTAGTACGTCTATACTGATTTTCAAGGGTAGCAAGAAACATCACTGTCTGGTCTGGTTAGCTTTAATTTTGTTAATGTTCAGTTCTGAATTGATTTCAGAAGAATAAACCAAAAGTTTAAAACAAAGGCATCAAGTTTTCCTCTGTTTATATGTTTATGTAATTTTTGTGACAAAATGTTGTGACAAAACCATAGCTTTCAGTGGGTGCATGAGGTTTAAGTGGTTTCATCTCAAACTGGAAGCAGATGTGAAAACTGGTGAAGTGACCAAATGTCGTATTACAAAACCCAAACAAAACCACTGCTCAGTGTCTTCATCTCTGCAAAAGACCAAAATGATGTGTTTCGAGGATCAGCAAAGGTCTGAATGAAACTTGTCTTCATTGAGAATTAGGATTTAATCCAAGATCAGCTGAGAATCAAATCATCAAGGGATTTGAATAAAATATTCATATCGCAGATTTCAGAGGACTGGGGAACTGTTGCTCAGAGTCCCAGAGCCGGATGATTCATCATGTTGAGGTGTTCTCACTGTGCCACAAACACCATACTCACACCCATGTTAACATGCTGCTTCTTTTATGTCCCCAAACTCCTCTCCCCTGTTCCCCTTTCAGTTTCGTTGTGGCCTATCACAAATGGTCCAGCTCACATTCATTTACAAAATAATACTTTCCATAAATACTCCACTCTTTCTTTAAAGATCATCTAATCTCCTTATTTTATAAATAAGAAAATATATTTCAGGGATTAAAAGATTTATTAAAGGCATTCTGTTTATTAGAAGTGTATAATTCTTCTAAAGTTCTAATTTGAAGTATTTATAACACAATTATAATTTATCATAACTGGAAAAGCACACCTCCCAGTCTGTGAACATCCTATTGTGAACAAAGTACTCCTATGTTGACTATTGGTAGATCTACCTATTAAAAATCCTAGGATGGGAGAAATGGTCCCTGAATGCCACAGTCTACTCTCCACATTGGAGCTTTCTTCATAGATCCAGAAATATGGGAGGGAGCAGCACTATTCTTTTAATGTCTTTAAAGTGTTCCAATATCTGAAACTAGCACTTTAGTTTGACAGGTTCTTTTCTTTTTTATTGCTGTTCAATTACAGTTGTCCCCATTTCCCCCATTACTCTCCTCTGCCTTACTTACCTACCCCCACCTCCCACTCCACCTTCCACATTCAGTCCCCCACCCCATTATCTTTGTCCACTGGTTTTTTATGCATGTCCCTTGACCCTTCCCTTTCTTTCCTCCATTACCCCTCTCCCCCACCCCCTCTGGTTACTGTCAGTTTGTTCTTTATTTCCATGTCTCTGGTTGTATTTTGCTCACTTGTTTGTTTTGTTGATTAGATTCCACTTATAGGTGAGATCATATGGTATTTGTGTTTCACTACATGGCTTATTTCACTTAGCACAATGCTCTCCAGGTACATCCATGCTGTTGCAAAGAGTACAAGTTCTTTCTTTCTGCTGCATAGTATTCCATTGTGTGAATGTACCATAGTTTACTGACCACTCATTTATTGATGGGCACTTAGGCTGTTTCCAGCACTTGGCTATTATAAACAGTGCTGCTATGAACATTGGTGTGCATAGGTTCTTTTGAAATGGTGTTTCAGGATTCTTAGAAAGGATGCTCAGTATCACTAGCCATCAGAAATACAAATTAAAACCACAGTGAGATACCAGTTCACACTGGTCTGAATGGCCATCACAACCAAATCAGCAAACATCAAGTGCTGGCAAGGATGCAGAGAAAATAGAACTCTGGTACACAATCAGTGAGAATGCAGACTGGTGTGGCCACTGTGGAAAACAGTATGGAATTTCCTCAAAAAACTAAAAATGGAACTGCCTTTTGGCCTGGCAATTCCACTGCTGGGACTATACCCTAAGAATCCTGATAGGTTCTTTTCTATTGCATCATCTATTACTTTTTTTTATGGTATTCAAATACCCTAAGTTTTTTAATTTCTATACTTGATGTTAGCTGAGAGACCAAGAAGCAATCCAATTCCTTCTTACCAATATTCAACCAAAGAATTGGAAGATCAGTTTTACTGTTCACTGGACATAAATGAAAATTTCAAAATAGGTCCAGTCACTTGGAATCCAGTAGTGACCTAGAAGAGAAAGTAGTCTAGTAGCCTAAAATTTTTTAATAATAATAATGTGTGTATACATATATATTCACATATCATATATACCAATAACTAAAACTCAGAAAAGTAAAAAATTTCTATAAGATCATCCAGGACGAAGCTAAATTCAGAAACAAATGTGCTCCAGTTCAAAAATCAATGTCGTTCCCTTTCCAACCACAAATATTATCAGCAACGCCAATAGATTCATTTTCCCAGGCCAAGGATCTGCTACCATCTCATCAATCTCTTCTCTACAGTGTTGATACATTCTTTTTTTTAGAGTCCTAATTGGTAAAAAGTACTGAAAAGAAGAACAAAATAATTGTTTCCTCTCATGAAAAATTTAAGGGCCTTACAAGGGCGTGGCATGGAATTAGGACATCTAAGCATCGCCCAAATATCCCTCGATGAGTCAGCCTTCTTGCTCACATCCTGGAAGCCATGCTGTGAGGTGTTCAGGATGTTGCAGAGCTCTCAAACACTCTCTAACCCAAACTCCTAGACAGCTCACAAGTGCTGGATTTCCTCACTTCACCTAAGGGTTACTGGCCTTAATACCTAATCACTCAATAAATTAGCAGATTTAAGGAAACATCAAGGTTGGCAATACTCACTGGTAGAAGCATCTGAGATACACCAGCATTAGGAGAGCTCGCATGAGGCCTTTGGGAACAAGGATTAATATTTAGTAAATTGGACTCCCATCTCTTCTACAGTGACCTTTCCATTCTCTAAATTTATGATTTTAGTGAGTACCATTATCATCACTTATATTCACTATTCTCCAACAAATATCAATCAGAACTGGATCCTACACTTCAACCAACATGTTATAGTCTAAATAGTAAACATGTATTGATCACTAACATGTGCCAGGTTCCATGCTAGCATACTAGACTCTGAGGATATAAAAATAAAAATTTACTTTGAGGGGTTTACATAACAACAATTCCAGAATACTTAAAAGACAAGCATAGAATTACAACTTATATTCATTAATTAATCTCTGAATGAGAGATCACCAAAAGAAGTAGAACCTTACTTCCATAAGATAAAATTTGAGTTGCAGAGATTAAATGCTTCTTGAATAAAGACTTCATGAATCAGTTTATTTTTATAGAATTCCAAATCCCAAGCCTACAGAGATACAAGTGAAATACAACTAAAGATACCAGTTAAGATATGTAAATTATTATCCTATAATATATCTAAAGAAAAAAGAGTCACAATTTGGTCTTTAAAATGTTGGTTCTATAGAAATTTCAAATGGGCAAATAAGAAACTTTATTCTAGTATATTTAAAATCTTAAAAAATAGATGCTTGAGAAATATATAAACATTTATTCTTTACATGTGTTTATTAAAATATATATCTGTGTAGGTATATGCACCTATATTTAAAGGAGCTGTGTTTATACAAGAAAAGGTTATAAAACTGAAACTCTAATACAATACTATAGAATAAATAGGAAAATATATTCAAATGTATATTCTGACCCAGAGAAATAAATATTCCCTGTGTTATGTAAATTTTCCTAAAGCATAACATGTAGATAAAAAACTCAAGTCATTATAAGAAACTGTATACTAAAACCATCCATATAGATGTGCACACACACACACACACACACACACAAACTCTAAACCAAGTCCCCTTTACAAAGCAGAGGCAAACCTCTTAAATAATATATTTTAAAATCTGGCAAGCAATGAACTTAAAAAGTAATATATCCTGAAAAGATAGAATTGTCCCAAGAATACAGTAAGAATTTCATCTTTATCTTATTTGATGTTTTTATGTTTTATTAGAATTTGTTAAAAATGTATTAGAACTTGCCTGGAATATATTATATTTTGACTATATTTCAACTTTTTGAAAAGATTTGTTGTTAGTGTCTCATGAAAACAGTGTTCACATGCTTACTAGTTACTTTGATTTTACCCAATAATAGAGTAACTATCTTTTAAAGCAGAGAATAAACCCTTTTATATGTATTGTGATCCTTATCTTTTGATCTTGTTTCTATCATCTTTTGCCCTAATTATATGCTAAATGTTTAAAGATGGGGATTGTGGGTTTTGGGGTGTTTTTTTCCTTTTAAGTATGTGAGTAACATTTATAGAATTTTTTCAACATTTGTACCTCTGATGATTTAAAATTTATATATCCTGTTTTAATTTTTCAGTCATTACAGTTACTACTGTAAAGTTTCAACTTTTTCTATTGTTATCTACATTTACTTAGTATCCATTTGATGAAGAAAAAAAAAACATAGCCCAATTTTGTTTTCCTTCTTTCCTTTATCCCTGTCTCAGTTATCTCTCATTGTAGAGAATCTGGAAATTGAATTGCATGAATCTATTTATATTTACATTTTTTATCAGCAATATGTAAACTTTGATTTTACTGAAAATTTCATCACATTTTCTATACCTACATCTTCCCTTTCTCGCATTCACTTTTTATGTTCTTAAATATAATTTCAATCAAGGCTTTTTAAATGTTCTGAACACTCCATTATCTGGAAATGTCTTTGCTTTACTTTTCCTCCAGCATGTTAATTTGACTGAATGCTCCCAACTTCAAAACGATTCTTCTCATTCTCCCATGTTCTCTTAGCAATGATTGTTGCCATTAAAAATATCTACTGCCAATCCACTTCTTTTGTAGGCAACCTATTGTTAGTGTCTTCATTAATTACTGTGGTGGGTTTGCACATACATTTTGGGTCCCTGAACTTTCATGATGATTTCACCATCATCATTCTTATTTCATTTATTATGCCAGGCACTTGACATTTTGTGTCATCAGCTGGGTTTTTTTCTTCTTCTCACTATTAATGATTGCCTCTCCTACGCTATCTCTATGATCTCCTTTTAAAGTTCCATTTGGCTAACGTTGCAGTTTCAGGATCTATGCTACACGCCTCCTAATTTTTCCCTCGTGCTTTCCATATCTTTAACTTTTAGCATTGAGGGCTGTATTGTGGTCATTGATTTGTTCTTAGTCTATGTCTATCCTAAAAATCAGCCTATTTTTTTTCAGGTCAAAAATACAAATATGGAAATGTTCAAAGAAAAGTATAACTAACACAAATATTCCCATCAAGCATTAAATATTTTGTCATATTTACTTGCAGTCATAAATTAATGATAGACCTGAAGTCCCTTCTAATCACCATCTTCTTACCCCTCTGTCCTTTCCTCACTTGCTGAGGTAAATACTACTGCAGCAGGTACATACCACCTGAAGCCATTTTTATTCACTCTTATCTAGGTATGTATCCTTAAGCAATACAGAGTTTCTGTTTTAACATGCATCATTTTAAAATATATATTCTCTTGCATCTTGCTTTTTAACTTAATATTGAATTTTTAATATCTATCTATTTTATGTAGTTCAGTTGTTTTAAATACTATATGGTATTCCACTATTTTATTAACAGTTTTCTTAGGAGTTTTTTCCAGCAGATTTTGCTACCAGAGAAAGTAAACAAACTGTGCTTGCATAAAGTGGAGACATTGTTTTGTGTTGCTACAGTCTTAGTAAATGTACATTAAACTGAGCATTCTATAAAAGTATCGACTGTCTTATTCACCAGAGTACACCCCACTGCCTAGCTCTTCAAAAGTAGTCTTTTATTTGTGTTTTGGATTATGGTTTTCTCCAGTCTTAATTCTGAGTGCTTCTGTTTTCTCTGTCCATAATTCATCAACTTTTATATCTACTTAATTATTTATTTTCAACTTTCCAGTGTCACAATGGGATGCTTTTATACATAGAAACATATGTATGGCCCTTGCCAGCGTGGCTTAGTTGGTTGGAGCATCATCCCATATAACAAAGGTTGGGGGTTTGTTTTCTGGTCAGGGCACATACTTAGGTTGCAGGTTCAATCCCCAGTTGGGGCACATATGGGAGGTAACCAATCAATGTTTTCTCTCTCTCCCTTCTTATTTCTCTACAATCAATAAATATATGTAAAAAATTTTAAATATTTAAGTATTTTTCATATTTTTTTCAGCCCTGTCATTTCTGTCTTCTGAACATAACCACTCCTTTCACTAGGTTGTATGACACCCTCTTGAAGGTTGTTCTCTTTTCTACTGTTTCATCTTCTTTATCAAGTTCCCACAGCATTAGAGTTATCTTTAAAAATTGTAAGTGATCTCATATCATCACCCTCTATCTTCAAAATTTTTCCATTTCAATTCAGCTAAAATATGAATCCTTGCCCTCTTCTAACCAGCCCCAAGTGATGTAGACCATGTACACTGTTCCTCCGGTCTTTTTCCTTCCAACTTTCACCTCACTTTCTCTCATCTAGCCCTTGTCGATTTCTTTTTGTTCCCCACATACTCTGACCCCTTATCTTACAGTCTTTACATATACCATGCTGTAAGCTTGCAGAACTGTTCTCTAATTTTGCTAATTTCTTCTCATCATATTTCAGCCCAGCTGTATATTTGCAGAGGGCTCAGGAAAGGAATTATTTTCCTTTAGTCCACAGAGAAAAGACACACTGTTGTGTTTTTAACATGAGACCTCCTGACTTTAGAGTGAAGGCCAATAGTTTTTATGAGGTGTCAAGCTGAGCCTCTTCCTGATGGCAGAAAATAAGCTGAAAGATTCCTTTGGTCTGTAGAGACCTAAATGGGAAGAGTCAACCTGGAGGGAATTTGGGGAAGGACATGAGTAAGTGGTACTGGATCTCAAATTTGAATACTTGAGTTCCATCCAACAAGCAATGCAGATACCAGCCAGTGACCTGCAAGCGCCAGGACAATTGCCTGGAAGGAATAACAAAACACTATTCAGTTGCCTAAATCTTTGCAGGTCTTGGGCAGGATTATTCCATTACAAGGGCCAGAAATGCCTCAAGGCAAAATCAAATTATGTTACAACTCTGACTGTTCACATTTGCGCTTGATCTTAATCCTTACACATATCATTAATTAAAGTGATAATTTCAAAGACTTTGTAAGTGCCAGAACTTCTATGAAACTCAAGTTCTTAACAAAACTTCTTTTTTCAGTTATGCTGTCTGTTTATCACTTAGAGCAACATGAACTGGAAATTCCCTTGGAAAAGGGGCCAGTAATTAGGCTAGTCTAAGTTTGTTTCACCTTATTATCGTTTTATCCTGTATTTGAGTAGCCAGAAGAGTACCTGGTATTATACTCATTATTTCCTGTTCCCCTCAGGTGACTTTAAAATGACTGTACCAGACACATGTTACAGATCCTGTATAAGCTTTCAAACAATAAAGCTGTAATTTTAGAATGAGCAGAGAAGTTGCCCTGTTCTTGTTCTTCAATTAGCTCGAGTGTTTGGGGCTGGAAATCTTTTTGGAACAATCCCTCATACCTAGTTAGTCTTGCTTGTCCGTTTAAATGAGAAGTCTCTGGATGCCAAAAGAATGTGTCAACCCTGGAATGTGATTTCATGAGGCAACCCATTTAACTTTTATGTCCTCAGTAGGGTAGTCATTATTTCTATTAGTAAAAGATTTCTAAATTGGCTTACAATGTCAAACATCACGTTCAGAGTACAAGTGTTTTGGTGGTCTGAACAGTGAATAAAAAGGGTTAATAACAATGTTCATCGAGCTGACTGGCTTGCAAGCATGACATGCTTTTGAATGTCAACTCAACTTGTAAAAATAACTTGGACTCTTAAACACTTAGGTCTGTATAATAATTTATAGACATTAGATTAGAATCCCACAGAGTGCCTTGGAAATGTATTTAGGTAGACTTTATTCCAGGAAAATCTCATCATGTAAGTGTGATAGCTAAAACAGCATGTTAAATGTTCCATGCAATTGCCTGCTAACTTGAAATCTTGTACTCTCAATAAAAAAATTATGGCCACTAAATCTGCAAGGAAAAAAAAATATTTTTTTTATTTTCTGCTTGTATTCTACACTGTGTTTATACTATAAACCTATAGATCCATAGAAATAAGAGCAAGAATGGATTTTAATACCATCTGACCCATTCTCTATTTTCATTTGAGAAAAGTATGGCCTAGAGGGGGAAAGTGGCTGATATATAGACATTTACCACAACGCTAAGAATAGAACACAATTTTCCCATACCCAGAGTTCTTTCAACTACACCCCAGGTCATACTAAGTCTAAATGTACAAAATGGGTTTATGTCCAAAATATAAAATTTCATTCATAGAATGTAAATCTCTAGTTCTATCAGTTATGAAAAAGAAGATGAATTATTTTTTTACTTAAATGAAGGCAAACTAAAAGTTGTGAAAAAAACTGTTAACAACTTTCAACATATACTTAATCACTAATAATCTCTCTGGTTAAGAAGAAGAAGAAAAAAGAACTGTCCCGCAGTGTGGCTCAGGTTCTTGGGTGTTGTCCCACAAACCCAAAGATCACAGTTCAATTCCTGGTCAGGGCACAGGCCTGGGTTGTAGGTTTGGTCCCCAGACAAAGCATGAATGGAAGGCAACCAACTGATGTTTCTCTCTCACATTATTGTTTCTCTCCCTCTCTCTTAGAGAGAGGGGAACTCCCCTTTCCCCTCTGCATACAGTCAAAATAAAATAAAATAAAAGTTTTTTTTAAAGATTATTAAACAGAAAAACAACAAATTTATCATTTAAATTCTATAAAATCAAAGTTTTGAAATAATGGATTTTAGGTATGAAAGGAATAGGACATGAAAGAAGAGAAATTAGCCTTCTAGGTATACTTACCCAAATGTGAACAAGCAACTTTTTATCAGCCATACCTGTGGGACTAGAACTGGAGCTGATAGACAAAAAAACAAAACTTGGCAGAAAACGGCTTCCTCATTGAATCTTCCAGTTTATTGCATTATGTTATCAAATATTATTTTTAAAATGCCATGCTGAGCAATATATAAGGCAGACAGAATGTTTGACATGTTATAGTTAAATAATTTAAAATTAGATGCATTCAATTATTCAACCACAAATCACCCAGCTTGATTTGGATTCAAGCAGACTCAGAGTCAAGTTAACTTCTTCTTTAGCAAGGGCTTAGAGAGGGGAGGAAGCCACAGCAATAAATACCACAGAGGATATTATTTTTGACCACTTATAAACTTGTATTTTATTTGCTTTCTTTTATGATTCATTGAAATAAAAAAAATTACCAATTTGAAATGGTAAATACATAACAGATTTAATTTTCTTTCCCTTTTTTCTTTTATTTTTTGGGCATAAGTTTAGTTTATCTCTATTATTATATTTTTAAAGATAATGAGCCTGAACAAGTTTATTTTAACCTGAAACAAGGTTCCATGGAAATTTTCAGAGAAAACTCTGCTTAAGAAAATGTTGTTTCCTGGTATTGACACCACAGGGAAGGGACTTTTTAAAGTAATCCTTTGAAGTATTCAGGTTTCTGACCCATTGCTATGCTGAATTAGATTAAGGTGTAAATTCTGTAGCTCCATTTTCCAGAATAGATGATATTAAAAAGCAAAATAAAAAAAGGAAATATATACAGATTTTTCCAAATTCCTTTAATTTTATTCATTTTGAATTTTTCTACTAATTGAAGGCTATTCATATTCAGAATTATATAGCTTCATCTGACATACAAATTTTCTCTTTTATAGAAAGAAATATACCTAAATTTAAAGATGTTTGCATATTATTAACATATTAATTCATGGAGATCAGAAAACAATTTTTAAAAATACTCTTCCTTTGTTTTCTGAACCTTTCTTCTAGCCAGTTAAACTCATGTAGAAACCAAAACATTATTATTGTGGAAATAAGTGGGCTTTTTCCCTTAATGTATTTGTAATTATAGTTGACACACAATATTATATTAGTTTCAGGTGTACACCATTGTGCTTTTTGAATGAGTGAATAAATGAACTCACATGTACTCAAGTTTACTCTTGGAGAAGATGTTTGCTCAAATTACCAACAGTAATATTTTTATTAGTGTCTCCTCTTAAGTTACTCTCTCAATTCAACCCATATAATTCATTCTTCTTGAGTCAAATTTGTAAAAACAAATATAAGTCATGAAAACAGGTAGAGCTAGTAAGAACACTGAAAAATCCTTACCAGGGTTGAGTCCATGAGAACACAACAAGTATTTATTGCATACTTATTCTGTATCAAGCCTTCCATAGATTATTTTATTTGATTATAAAAATGATGTTAATAGGTAAGTACTGTTAAATATAATGATACTGAGAGAGCTTCAGTAACTTGACAAATGTTACAGAATGGCAAGAGGTATGGCTGATAAATAGTAAATCTAGGATTTAAACTAAAATAGTATGATTCCAGTGCTCTAAGCCAGACTCGATGATTCTTTTGCAGATCAGAGGAAACTATCTAGGAGTGGGAAAGAAAGACATGGCAAATCTAGGTAAATTTCCTTTATGTAAAATTTTTAGTTTTCTTCTTTTACATAGGGTTAAAAAGCATCTGCAAAATATACCAAAATGTATGCAATGATTATTTAAAGAGAATTAGAAAGCAATATGCATTGTCTAGATAAAACGGTTATTTTGCTCAACTTAACTTGATTATCAGTTTACAATTTGTGTCTGATATTTTGATTTCTCTTCTTGTTCTCATAGTCTCTTCTCTAAATGATAACAGAATGATGTTTTAAGACATTAATCAGCTCTGATCAGGTGGCTCACTTGGTTGGAGCATTGCCCTGTACACCAAAAGGTTGTGGATTCTATCACCAGTTGGGGCATGTATAGGAGGCAACTGATGGATGTTCCCATCTCCCATTAATGTCTCTCTCTCTCTTTGTTCTCTAAAATCAGTAAACACATCTTCAGGTGAGGCTTACAAAATATTAACATTACTGATCAACTTCTACACTCCTTTTTTTTTAATTTCTTTTTTTTTATTTAAATGAATGTTCAAGTACAGTTTTCTGCCTTTTACTCCCAATCAAGCCCTCCCACCCCCCCTCCCCACCTCCCTCCCATTACCACCCTCTCCCTAGCTTTTATCCATGTCCTTTAACTTTGTTCCTGTAAACCCCTTCCCCTCTCCCCCGAGATCCTTCTTCTCTCTCCTCTGGTCACTCTCCACCTGTCCTCTAATGCAGTGTCTTTGACTATACCCTGCTTGTTTCTTTGTTTTGTTGTTTAGGTTCCTGTTAAAGGTGAAATCATATGGTATTTATCTTTCACTGCCTGGCTTATTTCGCTTAGCATAATGCTTTCCAGTTGCATCCATGATGTTGCAAAGGGTAGGAGGTCC